>JANAVB010044419.1:12534780-12617280 GCA_029216955.1 Iris pallida
GGATGGAGATATATAGGTATCTAGGCTCTCATCCGCGACTGCTTGACAATTTCTCTTGAATTATATGTTCGCCCTGAATCACGAAATTGTATTCAGTAACATCTCCCTTGAATTCTTAATGTTTTTGTCTTTCACCGATTTGGAAGGACGAAAGCTCATGATGGTAGAGAGATACAGAGTATTTCCTTGGCAATAATAATGATAGGCACAAGTGTAGCTACCATCGGCCAGTCATGTGTTTGGGTTACTCGTTCTCCCATCAACCCATAAACTACTGTTGAGACTTTTGAGCCATCTGAATTTGAGAATGATTAGGGTTTTACCCTTAGTCAGAACTCCAATCTAGAGAGACTATCTATTCTCAAGAAACCAAACGTCGTGAGCTTCTAATCATTGCCAGAAGTTTGCCTTAACTAGAAACTCTTGAGCCTTAACCCAACCCTTCCTCGACCAAAGCCCACAGTTAATGAGTGGACAAGGGAAAGGACAATCATTTATCGTAACTATGGTAGACACTCATCCCGAGAGTGGTTTCCAACCAGTATTGCTCTAGTTATGTAAATTTATTATTAAGACCTAACTAGTGTTGGAACACCACAGTCACTAGTTTCGCCAATACCATAGCTTAAATACCCTGTCATATTATGATCTACCAGTGGTCAATAGCAATGCATGATCACTACAACCCTTGTGACCATAGTCTGGCAGGTTTGACACGAATAGAATTTCTTGACTCAGTTATTAGAAATCTTTTCTTATGTTGTACCTTGGAGTTGGTTACCCCATCGGAAACTCTCATATATGTGGACGAGTGGATCATTCTATTTTATTGACCATGTGTCATTGCACACACACTCGTTTTCCAAATATTGAAGAACGACCCTTGACTTGACTTATATCTACCGTACCCCGATACGTCGTGCCTCATTCTTTATCAACAAGAGTCGAGGTACAGTATTCGAACTATGGAAACCCTCTAACCTCAATATTCCTATAGGATGACAATTAGTGTCTCATGGACTTCCACTTTCCATTTAGATCATTCTGTGCAACCGGCCGTGTCATTAATATTCAGAGCACGAGACTAGCTGTTACCTTCCAACAGATTTCATATGCGAGATCTAGACGAGTCCACCTTATCTAGGTATATCATGTCCCACTCGAACCCGTTTTCTTGTACTATATTTTCATGGTACGACTTTCAGGACAAAAGGATTAGCTATAACCCCTACCATAATACCGGTATGCTTCCGACTTTCATTAGAGCTTCAACTTCGTCTCGAACCTTTCGACCTAATATATGGTGGTGATATACTCGAAGCCACTACGCATATTGTCATTAGTGTGCCCCTCATTAGTGTCTTCTCGTGCTACTTAAACACAAAGGTCACAGAAGGCGCATCTTCAGGGCTCTAGAGACCTAGCTAACCAATCCGACTGCACCTAGCTCAACCACTTGGGGTGAAAACTTGTTCTAGGTTACCCTAACCGAGTAGAAATAGTTTTATCATTGGGTCTTGTCCAGTCAATATAGATTGAAGTCCAAGGTTATCCAACCGACGACTGATGCCAAATAGGAAACCCATTAAGGCCCAGTAAAATCCATCCAGACAAACCCCACAGTTAGTCTATAAAACCGAACTGTTTGAAATAGGTCCCCATACTTATTATGTAGTCTCCACCCCTTAGAATGTAAATCCATTCGTAACCCTTACCTGGAAGTCGCGAGACGATATTGTAGTGCACCTTTATCCCTTGCTCGTGTGTTTAAATAACCACGGAAAAGATCACAATCTTGATTTCCCCAATTCCGTTCTATTGTGGAACCTTGCTTAGAATTTTGGGAACGAAATTTTCGTATTGCATGGATTGTAAGACCCTCCAAGAAACGAGGAGTTCTTCGATCCAACAAGTGACTGGACTAGAGTAGCCCAATCTAGTGAATAAGACTATAGGACCATAAACACTCTTTCTACTTGTATTATTGTGTACTCTCTATCGCTCTTGAAACTTCATAATTGCTCTCGATTATTCCTCCTTACCCTTCTGCCCTTTAATTTGGAGCGACGAAGGTCATGCTTATTAGAATTTACCATATTCTTAGTTACCTGTATAAATTTGCTTGTTAAGATTTTGGGTTGTTTGATATATGCGAGAGGATTAAATACCATATGTCCTAGAAATTTTTGAAGAGTTATTAGCCACTAGTTAGAAGAATATAAGGTTTTAGTGACCCGTGTTTCAAGGGAGTAGTGTGACCAAAGGTGGGTAGCAGTCCTCAAGTATTCAGAGTTATAGAATGGATAGAAAGGGTTATAAAATATTATGAGGGATTAGATTCGAGAAGATTGTGGTAAAAGTGGATTTATCCTTTTCATTTTATTTTGAATTTTTAGCATATAGATGAGTTAGAATTTCGAGGACGAAATTATCTTTAAGGTGGGTAGATTTGTAACTCCCCTTCCCAAAATTTTAAAATATTTTATTTATTTATTATTTTATTTTATTTAAAATAATGATTATTAGTTTTTATAAGTAATTAATTAGTTAATATTTATTGCTTGTGATGATTAATAAATTTATTATTATTGAAATCGATTTCCTATTGGATAAAAATTTTATATTATTATTATATTAATACAGTTTGGAATAAATATATGTGTATATTTATTATTCTTTTTCAGTTACCCATATACTAATCTTTTTATGTGAATATGTGCATACTATATTTAAGAGAATATACTTGTATATATATAATTAATAAGTATAATGGTATGAATATATATATATATTATAAATATATGTGTAGTGTATATATATAGGCGTGTTTGTGATTATAAATATAAATATATATTGGCGTATATACGTATGAACATATGTTAATATACCCATATATATATATATATATATATATATATATATATATATATATATATATAAATGATTATAGATATATAAGTATTATATACTAATATAAAAAAAAAAAAGGAAAAAAAAAAAAGGAAAAGAGAAAGAAGTGAAGCAAGTAGCAGCCCGGGCCCTTGAACCCGAGCCCAACATCCATAGCTGAACAACCAAGCCCCCACGAGCTGTGTCCCCATGTTGGCCAAACAAAGCAGCAGCTCGGGCTCAAATCGAGCCCAAGCACACATGGCCGAGCGGCAAAACCGACTTCTCCCCTCCCGCGGCTTAATATAAGAGAGATCGAGGGATTTTCGAAGACCCTAATCCCTCACACCCTCCTCCTGACCTGGGGCGGCCACGCCGCGCTCGCAGCACCGTCGCGCACGGCCAACGCGGCCGGCCAGGCACGCGCAATCAGCGCGCACGCGCCGTGATTGTACAGCGGGCGACAGCAACAGCAGTTGCAACGTCCGACTTTGTCGAGAGTTTTTTCCGCGCACGGGCGACGAATCCTAAGCCGTTTGTTCAGGTATAAACTAACCTATACCCCTTCACCCCTGTATGATAGTTCTAGTTTAAATTGAATCGGAATGAGTTAAAAATCGACTCAAAGTCGATGAAAAATCCGTTTAAAACAGGAACAGAAAATGTCCCAAAGACCCAACTTGACAGGCATTTATGTGCTGTAGGTTAAGAATTTTAGAAAACCAATTAAAGGCAGTACTGTCAATATGTAGGACTTCACAACCTTTCTTGTGGAATTAGAAATCATCAACCATGTGTCGAGAAATCGATTTCCGAAGTTCTCCAAAAACCTGTTTTCAAAATATAGAAAAATTAGAAAATCGCTCCACACGACGTACGTCACGCCAATCCAGACCACGTGGTCGTACCGAAAGGATCGAAAGCTGCGTAACGACTTTGTGGTCGTGTGGGCTTTGACGGAATTCAAATTGGTCGCGTGTGCGCGACAAATTTGATGCGTATCCGTCGAAATTTCCCGTATCGTACACTTTGCAAATTCTCCAATTACTTTGTGCACGCTCGTCAGATCGAGACGAAACTTGTGCCAACAGGACCGTATCATTTTTTTGGTCGTGTATGCCAAGTTTGGTCCAATTCTGAGACAGTTGAATCCAACGTCGTTTTGCGGACCCCACGGTCCCACTCAACGGGCGATTTTGTGCACGATCCGCCGGAATCCAACTTTGGACATACGGTTGGGTTTGTATCGGAAAACTAGATCCGTAGACATGTAGTTTGACGACTTTAGAGACCGTTGACTCTGGCACGCTTTTCGGTGCAAAGCGGGTCTAACGACGGACATCGTTTTGGCCCGAAATTACCGTTTTGCCCCTGTGTCCAGAATTGGACTTAAGGACAGGCAATCCTAGCTAATTGGACTATTCTGAGGTCATTGGTATTGTCTATTTCAGCTTTTGGGGACTGTTGTACGGGTTTTGACTATCGTGGCATTTTGAGTGATTTGGATCGTCGGTTTCACCAGCACAGGACCACAGGCGAGTACAGTTTATTGTCTACATTTCGATATTGATTTTCACTATATTTCATTGATTGGCCATTGGTTATGTGATTATTTTCTATTAAAATTGTTGAGTCGGGAATGGAAAGTACCAACGATGTGTGATCTGACCTTAGACAGTGTAGACAGTGATTCATTATTTCTTATAGACAGTGTAGACATTGATCTATTTATTTCTTATAGACAGTGTAGACAGTGATTTATTTATTACAAAGTAGACAGTGTAGACCATGATTTTTACTGCATTTAAATTGTGTAGATCGTGATTATTATTTTGTAGACAGTGTTTCTTTATTGCAATATTTTCTGTAGACAGTGTAGCTTTATACAATGTAGACAATGTACTTAGACAGTGTAGACAGTGTAACTTAGACAGTATAGACAGTGTAACTTAGACAGTGTAGACAGTGTAACTTTAGACAGTGTAGACAGTGTCGCATAATTATCCCGAGACCGATCACATATCAAAGGTACTTCTAGCAGTTGGAGAAAGTCTGTTGTGTCTATTTATTTACTATTGGTTTTCTGTATTTTCTGTTTATTTTCAAAACTCATAATTGATGTCTAACCTTTGTTTTATAGTCATCTTATTTATTTGAAATTGCATTCAGTGAATTGTTCTCGTTCCATTTCTGACTGGAAACCAACATTTTCAGGTTAGCCGCGGATTCACTTAGCTTGGGGAGTGACGAGAATACTTACGGACAAAGCCTAGAGACTAGCTAGATAGTTGAGTTGTAGTCATTCATTGAATTATACAAGTTTATATTCTTCACAAATGTAAAACTTGTGATCATTGTAAGTTAAATTAGTTTCTGTGAATGAGCATTAGATTATTTGTGATTTTGATCTTCGTGGCCGTGACAGCGTTCTACCGCCGACACTGCGACGTAGGCTGGCTTGGACACGTCTCGTATCCGTTTTAAAAAAAAAATGGGTGCGGGTCGTGACATCAATCCCCCCTTCAACCACCATAAACACCACCACTACAACACCACCACTACAACACCACAACTACAACCACAACCTACCACAACAACTCCCTCCATTCTCACTCAAACTCACACACAACCAATAAACATATATATACATATATCAAGACACCTATATATATATATACACTCTCAAAATAAAGAGACACACACACAATATTTTGGATTCGTCGAGTAACCCGACACATGAACCCGAGCCCAACCTGATTGTTGATCGGGTTCAAATATTTTAACCCAAATCCGAGCCCGAACTCGAGTATCTTTAACCCTAACCCAACCCATTAACGGGTTTATACGATTGTGTCACCCTCGAAATCCGTGTTACATATTTTCGTATACGTGTACATATTTCGGGTGTATATTTTTATTAGTCATGGTTAGCTAGTCATGGTTTTATTTTTAGCATGTTGCATTGGCATGGTTATTTTGGCATTTCATTGGTTATGACTTAGCTTGGTTCGGTTTAGCTTGGTTTGGTTTGCTTGGGTTCATCATGAACCCAAAGAAAACCCCTATCTACCACAACCATCATCATTTAAAACCCAACCCCCTTTCTCTCTCATCTTTACTCTTCATTTATTTTTTCATCTTCTTCCTCTTAACTTCTCCACCTACCAAGAGAAGCTTAGGCAAGTGCAACTTGCTTCATGGAGAAACTCCATTTTTGTTGTTCTATTGTCTTCCTCGCGAGATTCTAAGATACTTTAGAACTTGGCATTTTTTTTTCTTTTGACGGATATTTTCTTGTAGATCTAAGTTTATATTATTTTTGGTTTTCTTGGGTTTTGATCTATTAAACTTCATTATTTTTATGTTTTGGTTATTTCATGTTGTAGAGAATTCAATTTTACCCAAAATAGACCTTTGAAAAGTTGGATTTCGACTTGTTTTGAGGAAGTTATGGCCAAAAGTATTTTGGCCATTTCTATGTTCATCTGTCCTGATTTTGGCAGGGACGATGAATAGTGCCGCATGAATAGTACCACAGCTGCATGAATAGTGTCGCAGCCGCATGAGCATGAATAGTACTACAGCCGCAAGAATGAATAGTGCCGCAGCCGCATGAGCATGAATAGTACCGCAGCCGTATGAATAGTGCCGCAGTCGAATGAGCATGAATAGTACCGCATAAGAATGAATAGTACCGCAGCCGCAGAAATGACTAGTATCACAGCCGCATGAGCATGAATAGTGCCACAGCCGTATGAGCATGAATAGTGTCGTAGCCGCATAAATAGTGCCACAGCCGCATGAGCATGAATAGTACTGCAGCCGCATAAATAGTGCCGCAGCCGCATGAGCATAAATAGTGCCGCAGCCGCATAAATAGTACCGCAGCCACATGAATAGTATCACAGCCGCGTGAGCATGAATAGTACCGCAGCCGCATGAATAGTGCCGCATGAGCATGAATAGTACCGCAGTCGCAGGAATGAATAGTGTCGTAGCCGCATGAGCATGAATAGTACCGCAGCCGCATGAATAGTGTCACAGCCGCATGAGCATAAATAGTGCCACAGAAATGAATAGTGCCGCAGCCGCATGAGCATGAATAGTGCCGCATGGAATGAATAGTGCCGCAGAATGCCGCATAGGACCTATTTTGGCTGTTTTGGCTGTTTTAAGTCCTATTTAGCTGAATTGTGGCCAGAATTTCTTCCAACTCCCAACATGAAAGTTGTAGATCTTTTCCTTGGCTTCAAGAATATGTTATTAGTTATTTTATGCAACTTTTTCTCATTCATGATAATGTAAGGATAGAACACGATAGTGGCCCGCCGTGGCGCACTCTTGACAAGTAAACTGACATGATATATCTCGTATGTTGTTACGACAGCTAGCCCGATATGACAAGTAGAAACGACCTGGACACTGTGGGCGATTGTGTTTGTACAAATAAACTGGCACTATCTTGCATCATATCTAGGATGAGGATTCCTGAGTACCACGGTCAGGGGTACCCACTGTAATCGACTAAGGCTAATAAACTAGAATAATTCAGTAGTCATGAAGAGATTTCCCAGCTACAGGCAATCCCGTTATCTGGGTGCTCAAGTGGACTTATAGCCTACCGACGAGTAGGGCACATTTCCAGCACACAGTCACGTGTTACATTCTTCATAAACGAACATTCAACCCAGATAACCTAGATGATCTGCAGGGCTTGTGGTAGTTGGGATAATCTTATTGCATCTTGCTAGAAACTAGGCTTGTGATAACCCTAGTTAGTTAAAAGTATCAAGCCGTACTCTTGATTGGCCGTGAATGATTGGATGGAGTTTATTTCAGCTTAGTCTTATCCTGATCATGTGCAAGATTATGACATGACATGATTATTGATGCTTGTCTTAACAATAACGATCGGAGGTCCAGTTCTGTTCAGGCGAAGGGTTACAACCCTGGTCCTTGTTTGGTTTAAGGGTTGTAACCTGTCTCCCGGAGCAGTTCTGTGTCCTCTCTTCGTTTATTGTCTTATTTCAACCCCATGCCATGTTCGTCATGTTTTACCTTACCTTAATACTGTAGAAGCATGGAATTTCAGAACCAGAAACTCTATGTGCCAGACTACATGCGCCAGAGCTTGGACAAAGTACTTCACAGCAAAAAGCAACAAATATAGACATTGAAAGAGGACTTTTTATTTAACATATAAAAGTCTATTACATGTCTAAGAAAGACTGTACAAAGGAGAATCTCTACAAAGAAAAGATCCTAAGCCTACAGCCAGCAGCCAACATGCGCCCTCAAGTAGACGCAGCAATCAACATGCGCCCTCAGCAAGGCGCATCCTTTTCAGCAGCTCAGTTATGTGCATTCTCAGTTATGTGCATCCATTTGGCAGCTCAGTTATGTGCATCCCTTCAGCAGCCCAGTTATGTGTCGCTCTTCCAGCCAGACTCACCGCCGTCAAAATGCTTCGACTAATGAAGCATTTATTATGCAGAACGAGGGTGGCAATCAACCCTCTAGCCAAGGAAGGAAAAAGAACCACAAGCCAACCTGTGGCCAGGGGAGGCTTCGAAAGAGCCTCCAAAGGCCAAGGAAGACCGTGATCGAAACCGCGGCTAAAGGAGCAGCTTTCAAAACAACCAGAATGGGCTACACCCATTTTGAAGGAAGAAAGAGCCACCAAAGCCGCAGCACCGCAATTCTGATCTACGGCTCTTCCTGTACAACGAAGACGAGGCTCGAGCATCCCTATCTTTGGATGCAACAGGCACCTTTCGCCTGCCTCGAAAGCCCTCGACTCCGACTTTTGGATGTAACAGTCACCTTCAAGTGCATCAACGAAGACACTGCGTCGCATCTTCACCCTCGGGAGCATCTCGTCAACAAAATGCATTCGAGTACACAAGTTCATATCGGAAAGACGTGAGAGAAGGAGAAGCAAACCCTCTCTCCATGCCACTATTTATAGGCCGGGCAAATCAAACCCATGCACCAAGTGGATGGCTCTCTGAATTTCGTGCAATAAATTTGCATTAAATGGATGAACCGGACGCTTCGAATTCAGCTAAGTCAAAACGGCTATTTAAAGCACTCGAAGAACGTAACAGTCGCACCATTAAAGATGTGTCACGAAGCGGATGCGCCGGCCAGACCGTGCATCACACAGACGCGCCCTTCAAACAACAAGCGCATCACAGGGGATGCGCCCTCATGAGCCCCATACGCCTAGTAGAACGCCAATCAACGCACCCACTCGGCTGTCCATCGAATGTCGCAAACATTAAATGCCGAACTAACAGAGTTGGCAGCACGCCTCCCGAAGTCTGAACAGTCGGCAGCTTTTTCAAAAGATGAAGCATCGCCAACGTCAGCGTCATCATTCCCTTCCTCCGACGGTTACTGCCATATGGCCACCCAACCATCTCGCATGCGCCTCCTCAACCATGCGCCCAAATCCGCATGCGCCTCAAAAGCCATGCGTCTCAGACTTTCTCTCTGATCCCTAAAGACAGAAGTAAAGTCACTACCGAAGCTCTGCATGCGCCTCAAAAGCCATGCGCTCCAGACTTCTCCCTGATCCTAAAAGACAGGAGTAAAGTCACTACTGAAGCTCTGCATGCGCCTCAAAAGCCATGCGCCCAGAATGGTTCGTGACTCCTATAGGTTACGAGCCAAAGTCTCCTCATGTGCCCAATCTCAGGCGCATCCTACCAGATCATTCCCCACCAAATTCGAGATCTCCGAGCCATGGGCCGATGACACGTGTCCTTTGACCCAACTCACCCAAGATCTCAGCAACAGAAAGATCTTCTTCTCTGCTACGTGCCGGCTCACAACAGCAACATGAAGAAGTCAACCCCTCGATCAGGGCGCATCGTCCATGCGCCTCCATCAGCAATCAACACGTGGTGTCCCCGCGTACAGGCGCATCCTACATGCGCATGAGCAGCCAGCCTGCAGACTATATAAAGAGAGGGACCATTTCCTTCTTCCACCTACATACACACACACCCCTACCTACACAACGAACACACAGAGACTTTGCACCACCAGAGAGGCAGATACAGACACTCAACGTCTTCCTCCTCTCAGCAAGCTCAAGCACCCAGAGCAATCCAGACCTTCAGAGAACCGATAACCGTCGTCAGATCGTCAACGGAGTCAACGCATTACCACTCACTCCATCGGCACAAGGAACCCAGATAAACAAAAGTGTACTCCTAGGACTACATCTAAGTCCTATATTGTAACACTGTTCTGTTTGTACTGAAATTTGCAATCAAAGAATTTTAATGGCAAACAAGCTGGCGACTCTGCTGGGGACCTCTTTCTCCGCCACCGAGAAAGCTGAGTCGCAGTCCGACGATGTGAAGGTGGGCTCCTCCCACAAGACGCTGGTCGTACGCCTTAATCAACAAGCGTATGAGGAGTTCATCTCTGAAGGAAGTGCGAGTCCTTCGAAGCGGCTGCCGAAGCCGAAGAAGACCCGTCGAGTCTGGGTGCGCAAGGTCGACGCCTCGGGCACCACCACCGAAGGGGATGCGCTAATCCAGCCTTCCCTTCCTGCTGACGTCCTTAGCAACCAAGATGCGCCCGCTGGTTCAGCGCATCTCTCGGGGAAACGTGCGGCTAACCACATTCCCCAGCCATCTTCCTCTCAGGCGAGGAAGATGCGTCGACGGAGCAGGGGTGCAGCCAATGGCCCGCGCATCACTTCTGATGCACCACAGAAGGTCTCTGTCTTTGACAGACTCACTCGCTGTAATGGCGAGAAGAATTTGGATTCTGAGTACTATGCGCCCCAGCGAACTAGTACGAAGAAATCTAAGGCAGCACGGGCTATACGCCCCAAACGTGCTATGCCAGCAGCAAGCCAGAAGCATGCACTCACAATCATGTGCGCTACTGATGGTAAGCTGTACAAGGTCGACTCGAGTGCTGCTGTGCCAAAAATGAGCCGACCTTCAAAGTCCTTGTCTCACTTGGGCGCATCTACTGCGTGCACAACCAAGTCGAGTAAGGCAAATCCAGTGGTCTTGAACTCCCGCGCCTCCTCTGGTTGTGCGTTTGAGGTCCGTTCAAGTTACTCCAAATGTTGTGGTTCCTCCACTACTGATCGGGATACCTATTTGGTATTAGATCAGGGGGCGCAACACTCACTTGACCACCCCGGCGCTTGGCCTTGCCATGTGCCTGAAGGGGGTGTGAAGGTGGCACTCTCCTCCAACGATCTGCGTAACGTGATCACTCACAAGCGCCGATCAGAAGAGTCGACTGACAAGCACGATACGCCCCTTACGGGGCACACTTGTGCTGTAGTGACCATCAACTGCTGTTGTAAAGCGGCAGTCCCACCAAGGCAGTCGGTGCTCCAGCGGTTGTAATCATCGACTCCCCTCTGACGTTGCCTCGGAAAGAAGGTGTCAACAGAAGAAGAACCAATGGTTGCTTCATGCAACGTGATCTCCAACTCCTCGTCAGTCCGAAAGGTGACTGACAGTTTCTCTTCCTCGTCCAAAAGCCAGCCGAGGAAAACCAAGACAGCTGTCTCGTCCTCCGGAGTGTTCGAAGGCACTCGAGGGAGGAAGAAGATCTTGGAGGAAGCTGGGGGTAGTCAGACCCTTGTCGATTCCGAAGACGAGTGTGTCCAAAGCACACCTGGGGCAGATCCTCGAGGCGAAGTCAGCCTCCCAGAAGTCCCTGAAGATGAGGATATCCCCCAGAACATAGCTGGGGGTAGTCTAGCATCTGCGGACCCAAGTTCCGGAGACGAAGAGGCCCTTCAAGACGGAGCTGAGGGTAATCAGGCCCTTGCAGATGCGCCCGTGGTGAATGTTCTCCCGAACAAAGCCGGGGGTAGCCAAGACGAGGCTCCAGGAGAGGCAACTCCACCACAAGCGAGTGAGGCCGAGAGTGAAGCCTCAACCCATCCATCCACTCCCGGCCGCGTCATGATAGTAAGCGTGACTGGGGCTGATATCAAGTCTGATGCGCCGCCAACAGACCTCGTCCCGCGCAAGGATACCCTGGAGGGAGGACTCAAAACCCTCTCTGTCTCCATGCAAACACTGACTCAAGTATTGTTTGAGATACGGTCAGCATTGGCCAGGACACCTTCTGTCGGTCCCGACCCAGGGGCCAATGGAGAATCGAGTATACCCCTTCAACGGGTATCCTCGGACATAGATCGTCGTGAAGCACCTCGGACATCGGAGCCCTCAAGTGCTCAACTCCCGGTGATACCACCTTCCCCGACTCCCAGCTCCACAGAAGACGTGGTCGAGATGATCAGGGACTTGCGCGAGCACTTTGAGTCCAACACAAGAGAAGAGGAGCGCCAAAAGATGGGCATCCCCCAACCTTATCCCCTCGAATGGAATAAGGTGGTTTATCCTCCTAAGTATAAACCACAAACACTGACACAATACGACGGGAAGGACTCTCCGCGTCGCTACATGACGTATTTCCAGTCCCAGACGGGACATCTTTCGAAGGAGGACGCACTACTTACCAGCATATTTGTTGGGGCACTGAAAGGGGTGGCGTACGACTGGTACTGCAGCCTCCCCGATAATTCAATATCTTCCTTCGACGACCTGACGCGCCTCTTTTTCGACCGTTTCTACGACAACGGGAAGGACATGACAATGGCGTCCCTTATAGAGATACGCCAGAAGGAGAAGGAAACAGTTCGAGTATTCATCGAACGCTTCCGACAGGCCTGCTTCAGACTGCCCCCGGGCATGCCAGAATATGCACTCCTCTCCTCCTGCAGCATGAACATGCTGCCTGCAGTCAAGCTCTGGCTCAACTCTAATCCTCCTTCCGATTGGAGCTCCTTGATCATTGAAGCAGAAGTCGCGAAGAAGACGGCAGCCAATACACGTCTTTTGGGAGTTAGTTTCCCTGCCTTCGAGAACAAGGGAAAAAGGCCTGCAGCCAACAACCCCGAACGAAAAACAAAAGGAAAATAGGCATTGACTGTCAATGCCTCAAAAGGTGCGTCAGTGTCTGCTCAGAAACCTCCACTTGTACCAAGGCCGAAGGAGGTTTATTCGTTCAACGACGAAGACACCCTGCAGCTCTTCGAGATACTGAAGCAGGGTGTCAAGATCAAGCTTCCGGACCCGAAGCGTCCCGATGAGGTTGGGAAAGTGGACAACCCGAGGTATTGTCATTACCATCGGTTTGTCGGACACCCAACCAAGGACTGCTACGTCCTTAAGAATTATATCCAGCGCATGATCAATGCGGATGTAATCTCCGTCGACTACGAAGAGAAGACAGTGTCAGCCAACGTGGTGTCACTCTAGTTTGGCACCTTGCCGCCAACTACAATACAGGATGGCGTCGTCCCCATCCCTAAGGCGACAATGGAGGTGGTTAACTTACCACCTACCCGTGACAACGTGAGTGGACTCATCCCACTCACCACATCTCGGGGATAGATCCTATGAGTTCACCCCGATCTCGTCTACGAGGTGACTCAACCGGAGGTACGCCCTACCTCCAAGTCCAAAGGCAGGAAGATCAAGTCTTGTCGCACGGTCTCTTCTTCAGCGGAAGAGGCACTTCTTGTGCAGACGCGTTCACAACAGAGCGTCCAACCCGACAAAGCTGCCGTCGAGGTGGTGCCTACTAGCACCGTCCCTGCTGTCCAGGATGAGGGCCCGTATAAGCCCTCAGCAGCCAATAAGCAGAAGCAGATAGCGCCCGCTTTAATAGGCCTCTGCAAAAAGAGAATGCTTCGGGGCTAGCCAAGCCCCACAACTTCGACATACTGGCACAACTGGCCAGTACTCCTGCCCGCCTATCTCTGTTCGTGCTCCTTCATCTTTCCAAAGACTCCCGAGAAGCTCTCTGCGAAGCTCTGAAGGATGCTGAATCCTTTCTCAGTCAGGTCAAGCAGCCTGAAGATCTCCCGACTGTGTGCAAGCGCTGTCACTGTGCGGAGGAGGTTATCCCCAATATAACCTTTACCCAACAGGACATGCTGCTCAAGCACAATCGACACAACAGGCCGCTGTATTATACAGGGTACATCGGTTTAGTCAAGGTGAAATAGATTCAGATCGATCCGGGGTCTTCCCTCAGCATCATCCCGAAGACGCTGCTCTCAACACTGGGGATTCCAATGTACCGACTGGCGCCCTCCAACACAACAATCAGTGGTTTCAACGCCAGTAAAAGCGAACCACTGGGCAAAATACGACTAAAGTGCCACATCGGTAACCTCAGAACCGAGGTCACTTGTTATATCGTGGACGCCGAAGTCAACTACAACATTCTGTTGGATCGCCCATGGCTGTACGAGTACATGGTGGTGCCATCCATGCTCCACCAATGTATGAAGTACGTGTCCACCAACAATGTCATCCGTACGGAGTTCGCGGACATCGACCCTTTCAAAGGGATTGAAGCCTACTTTACCGATGCTGACTTATACAAGTCACCTGACGAGGAGGAGGCCAATGATGCTGACGACGAAGCAGAAGCAGCAGCAGAGCCGGACATGGAGCCTGAGGTCACTCCCGATGCTCCTTTGAAGATCCGACTCAAAGGCAAACCGCCTCAGAAGTTGCCTCCCATGAGCATTAAGCTGCCCGGGAAAGCACCAACTGCTCCTGAAGCTTCCCTGAAGATACAGCTCAAGGGAAAGCCGCCTCAAACATCGGCCCCCCTCGTGGCGAAACTACAGGGGAAGGCGCCAATCACCAGAGGCACAGTGGAGGCACCTCTGAAGGTGCGTCTTAAGGGCAAGCCGCCGCCATCCCAGCTGCCAGAGAAGGCCCACGTTGTCCTCTTGGACTCCAAAGCCAACGCTGTGGTGGACTCTCCCGATCCTTCTCCAGTGCTTACAGATGAAGAGTTGGGGGAATATATCTCGGCTGATGTTGATGCCCCTTCTCTGGACAATGTAATCCCGCGGGATAAGATCTCATATTTCATCAATAACAGAGTGTCTTTTAATTATTCTAGTCTTCCATATTGGAATGCCATATATACATTAGATAACACTCTACGGTCGTTGCAAACACAAATAACGACCGTCCATCATGTAAATCGAGTAGTCCGTCCCAAGGGGTCTGTTACATAGTCCTACCACGGAGTCGAGACGAAGAATCCATCATCTTCGGTAAGGTTGAGCGTCATCAAGACCACCCGCCACTCGAGCCAGAACCAGATGCCGGCAGAATGCAACTCTATCGGTACACGGACAAGGCAAAGTACCTCATCCAAAAGATGGGTTACGACCTAAAAAGCAACAAAGGCCTGAACTACGGCAAAGGTCGACGTCTCCCTCTCCGGCTTCCAACACCTAAAGGAAAGCCGCAGGACTATTATAATCGAACTCGACGGGGGGTAGGCTATGTCACGCCACCGTCAACTCCAGAGAGTTCAGACGCAGAAGAAGTAGAACATTCTCACTCGTCTGAAGCATCAACGTGGGATTCCGATACCAGTATCGGATCGGTCTTCAAGAGAGTGCTGTCAGCCAATATGACATCTGCACAATCTCAAGAAGAAGAAGGCGAAGACCAAGTGCCGAAATTCTTCGAAGAAGAACCCTGGGCTCAACGCCTAGGACAACAATGGGAGTCTCGCTTTGAATTACGCGAACCTCCCACCGAAGACGAAGTCGAGCAGATCGACCTTGGGGATGGATCTTCTTCCAAATCCATCTTCGTCAGTAAAAGCCTAAAAGGAGAAGATCGAGAATCTTTAATCCGGCTGGCTAAAAAGTATATCGACGTCTTCACCTGGAGCTACGAAGATATGCCGGGACTTGATCCTCAGATCGCAATGCATAGGCTGAACATCTTATCTGATGCCAAGCCTATCAAACAACAACAGCGATGCTTTCGTCCGGATATCATGAACACTATCGATCAAGAGGTGGACAAACTCTTGACCAGCGGCTTCATCCGTGAAGAGCAACACCCAGATTAGGTAGCCAACGTCATCCCCGTCACCATGAAGAATGGGAAGATACGAGTTTGTATCGACTTCAGGGACCTCAATTCTGCTTGCCCGAAGGACGAATTCCCGCTTCCAATCACCGACGTGATGATCGACAACACATGTGGCTTCGAGCACATGTCTTTCATTGACGGGTATTCGGGCTACAATCAGATCAAGATGTTACCCAATGACGCAAAACATACATCATTCAGGACTCCAAAGGGCATTTTCTGCTACACAGTGATGCCTTTCGGCTTGAAGAACGTTGGTACGACATACCAACGTGCTATGAGCACCATTTTCCGTCAGCATCTTCGCAAGACAGTCGAATGCTATGTTGACGACATCGCAGTCAAGAGCCGTCTCAAAGAAGATCACCTACAAGACCTCAAGACAGTCTTCGATCTCATGCGGGCGCATCAACTCAAGATGAATCCCGCTAAATCCTTCCTTGGGGTTTCTAGCGAAAAGTTCTTGGGCTTCATCATCACGGCAAAAGGCATTCATGTCGATCCCGAGAAGACCAAAGCTATCCTTGATATGGACCCTCCGAAGAACCTTCGAGAACTTCGAGGCCTACAGGGACGTCTGGCATACATCCGGAGGTTCATAGCAAACCTTTCCGGCAAATGTCAACCCTTCACCCAGCTCATGAAGAAAGGAGTCTCTTACGCCTGGACAGAGGAATGCCAAAAGGCCTTCGACGACATCAAAGTCTACCTGACGAGCCCTCCAGTCCTGGTGGCACCCGTCGCCGGCAAACCGTTTCTCCTCTACGTCTGTGCCATGGATCATTCCTTCGGCGCTCTGCTGGCTCATAACAGCGATACCGGTTATGAGCAAGCAATCTATTACCTCAGTCGAACTCTGATCGGGGTCGAACACCGGTACAACCCCGTTGAGAAAGAGTGCTTGGCTTTAGTATTTTCCATCCAAATGACTCGACATTATGTCTCGGGGCAGACAATTCATGTTATTTCCTGAGTCAATCCGCTCAGAGTCCTTATGACAAAGCCAGGATCATTGAACTCCCGGCTAGCTACATGGGCGATCTTGCTAATGCCATACAACATGACGTTCGTTCCGCAAAAAGCTGTTAAGGGTCAAGCTCTGGCCGACTTTTTAGCTGCACACCCCATCCCAGAGTCCTCAAGACTCTGTGAAGACATCCCGGATGAGGTCCAAGAATCAAACGTCACCGAAGAAGGCTCCGTCTGGTAGATGTTTTTCGATGGCGCTTCAAGAACAGGCCCCAAAGGCCAAATCGTCGCAGGAGTGGGGGTGGTATTAGTCTCCCCCGATCAGCTGGTCATCCAGCGTGCTTACTCCCTTTCGAAGCCGTGCTCCAACAACGTTGCCAAGTACAATGTGCTCATTATGGGACACCAGCTAGCGCAACAGCTGGGGGTGAATCATCTGGAATCCTACGGCGACTCAAAACTCGTCGTAAACCAGATCAGAGGGCAGTACGAGGTTCGTCATGAAGACCTGATCCCTTACCATGAAGTTGCATTGAACATCGTTTCAACCTTCATCGGGTTCTTCATCGAACACGTACCTCGCCTACAAAATCTAGAGGCTGATACTCTGGCCGGCCTCGCAGCCTCCTTGGCGGCACCCTTCGGGACTCAACACTACGTCACGGTAGTGGGTCGAGACCTGGTCTGCCCTAAAAATAACCTGTGCTCACAAGCGGCACATTTCATGTCAACAAGTGCTGGTGTTAACGTCCGAGATTGGAGATTCCCGTTTATCGACTTTGCTGTCTACAAAATTCTTCTAGAGGACCCGAAAGAAGCCGTCTCAGTCCGGAGACGCTCTCTTCGATTCTACTACGATACGGCTACTAAAATGTTGTACCGACGCTCCTACGATGGACTTCTCCTTCGATGTCTGTCTAACGAAGAAGCAGCCAAAGCCCTTCGAGAAGCTCATGATAGAACCTGCGGGGCCCATCAACCTGGCCCTAAGTTACAGGACCGACCGTGACGTATAGGCTACTACTGGCCAACCATGGCCACTGACGCTGTCGAATATGCTAAGAAGTGTCATGCGTGCCAGCTTCACGCAGACTTCATCCATACACCGTCAGAACCACTACATCCTACAGTCGCCTCCTGGCCCTTCGAAGCTTGGGGCATGGACATTGTGGGACCGATCACCCCTCCTTCATCGAGAGGACACCGCTTTATCCTAGCAATCACCGACTACTTCTCCAAATGGATGGAAGCAGTTCCGCTGGCAGAAGTGAAAAGCTCCAGGATGATCAGCTTCATCAAGCACTACGTCATCTACCGTTTTGGAGTACCCCGGAGGATCATCCACGACAATGGTCCTCAGTTCATCAGCCATGTTTTCAGCCGATTCTGTGACAAGAATCGCATTCAAAACGTGGCATCAACCACCTACAATCCGGCAGCAAACGGATTAGCAGAGGCGTTTAACAAGACTATCGTCAGGCTACTCAAAAAGGCCATGTCATCTAACAAACGCGACTGGGACGAAAAGCTCGGCGAATGCCTTTGGGCCTACCGCACAATGGTACGGAGCCCGACAGGCAATACACCATTCTCCTTGGTCTACGAGAGTGAAGCGGTACTGCCTCTTGAGATCTAGATACCCTCACTCCGCGTAGCAATAACAAACCACCACACAGAAGAAGACAATCAACGTCGTCGTCTGCGGAAACTGGAGGCACTTGACGAAAAGCGTCTCCTAGCTCAACAGCGCATCGAACTCTACCAAGCCCGTATATCACAGGCTTTCAACAAGAAGGTCAAGAAGAGGATTTTCCAAGTTGGCAACCTGGTTCTGGTAGTCAGGAGACCGATGGTGTTGACTCACAAGACACCAGGAAAGTTCGAGCCCAAGTGGGAAGGACCTTTTATCATATAGACGGTATACTCAAATGGTGCTTACCGCCTCGCCAAATCCAATGGAGACTTATTCATGATGCCCATCAACGGCAAGTTCCTAAAGAAGTACTACTCTTGACATCTTTTCAGACATGTACTTCCACTCCATAAAATCATACGCTTCCGGAGCCCAGCTGTTCCGTGGCATCCTCCAGTAGAAGAACAACCACGTCCACATCACCTCTGAGTTGTTCCCCTATGCCCTACAAGGCAGAATCTTACACCCCGTAAGACTACGCTATCCTTCATGTTTACCACATCCATATTACCTCTGAGTAAACATCCCGTACAGACAACCCCCGCGTTGCCGTACATTGATCGCAGAACTTCTACGTCCACATTACCTCTGAGTAGTTCCGCATATCCCCCAGAGTCATTCCTACCACGTCCATAACACCTCTAAGTAGAAAGATTCTATCATTTGAACCCCATATTTGCCACGTCCACATCACCTCTAAGCAAACATGGAGGTTCTCTCAAACTTATTATCTGTACCTAAAACCAAGGTACACAAAAGATAATAGGTCCACACAAATCATCAAAGTTCATGACAAGCAAAAATAAACACATCACATAAAATGGTGTACTTCTTTATTTCTAGAAAAGGAGAGTAAAGGATTACACTATCCCCAGTAAGAGTTGCAAATACACAAAAAGCAGAGACTACAAGCCCTAAATATCCCCAGGGTTGGCTGAAAGCTCTGCAATTCAGCGTTTCAAGTCTGCCGCCCGAGTCTCCACAGTCGCCAAGACTCGACGTTCAGCTTCTTGACGCATCGCTTCAACAGCCTCAGCAGAAGTTTCATTCTCGTGCTTTTCATCAAGCTGTTGTCTCTGCTGAGCCAGGGTAAGAGCCTGGTGAGTGAAAGCCGCTTCCTCCTTCTTGAAGGCTACGTGTTCAGCCTGGACACGTTCGGCATCCAATAGGAGTAGGGCCTGCTGGTCCTCAAGGTGGCGGATCTGGGCGTCAATCTTCGCGATATTGGCATCCAATGCAGCTCGCGTCTCCACTGTCTTCCGCGTAGACTAAGATAACCGCTCCACTGCAGCTTCAGTCACAGCCACTTCGCGTTCCCAGACACTCACAGTGGCCTGGTAGGAAGACACAGTCTCGACGAGCAGCTTCTCCTTCTCCGCATCTATCAGGACGGAGAGGTCATTTCGCTGGATGTGCCCTAATTCAGAAAGCCGCTGGTCCAACTCAGCCACTGTGGCTTCCAGAATGACGGCCATATGATCGTGGCCCTGGTGAAGACGGATCAGGTTGATATGAGGCAGTGCCAGAGTTCTTACTGTCACAAAGCTTCCGTTGGCATCCATCACTGCCGATACCCCCCTCTGCAGCATTTTATACACGGCCTCAACGATGAATTTCATATATTCATCTGCGTCCGCCAGCACCTGTGGCATCATAGCAGTGGTTGGAGGAGCTACTCCAGTTGCCGGACCGGAAGAAGACCCGTCGACCTCAACCTGCGAGGCTGGAACCTCGGTATCAATAGGCTCTTCATCAACAGGGGCTGGGCTACTAGTCCGAGGGGCCAAGGGAGCAGAAGAAGCCGGCACAGGTGTCGAGATAGTACCCCAAGTGAAAGGAGCAACAGAGGGTTCCATCATACCCTTACCCTTTCCGAACTTGGAAGTACCACCGACGTCAGTGACCACCTCTCCAGTCTCCAACATGCTATCAGCAGCCAATACCTCCCCTGGCAGAACGGGGAGATCAACACTTGTCTCCTAACCCGCCCCAGGAGTCGGGACAGTCAGACGAGTCTCTTTATCAAATCCCTCTACAGGGACAGGATCTGTCGCTACCTCCTGGTTGGTTGCCACCTCAGCTTCCGCCACTGAGTCTGGGGTAGGGCTCGGCAATGCTGCAGCCGACCCCCCATCATCACGATAAGGAGGGGAATCAACCCCCTCTTCTGTTCCAACCATCTCTGTTGCCCCCGCAACAGGCTCTTGCAACTCTGGAGCAGCGTCATCCGAAGACGACGAACTCCACTCCACTTCATCACCAGGAAGTCGCGTGACTGCTGGACCCTCGGCATCTAAGGCCCCCGTGGCGGCCTTCATCATCTCGGAAGCTGCTACATCCTCAGCTTCCCTTCTGACATAATCTGGAGATGCTGGAATCTCCACGACAACAACATCCTCCGGATTCTCCTTCATGGGAGACATCATAGTCGGCGGGATGCGCACTTCAGACGAGCCTGCCATCTCCTTTGGCCTGCTCCTACCAGATTTTGGTGTACGAGGCCTTCTTTTTAGCGGCTCCTATAAAAAGGGGAAACATTGATTACATGAAATGTTGAACCCAAACCAGACTATGCGAGACATCCTTACCTCTGTAGATGCTGAATCCGATGACACCGTTGGTGACGATGCCTTCTTCGGCTTCTTCGACGCAGGAGATCCAGCCCCGGCAACTGCACGTCGTTTCGGTTGATCAACCGAAGGTTCGGCCTGACCCCCTGGGGATGCGGCAGGGGCACCTTGATGAACCACCTCTGGTGGACGGTGCGATCGAGCCCTAGCCGATACATGCCCGGTCACCGCTAACGGGGTGCCTGCAACAAGACTTGTCTCCCTATCATACCCGGGAGGCGCAGCAGCCATAACGCAGTAAAACTTGGCGGCCGAGTAAAGAATGGGCGGCCGCAGATTCTGGACGGGCAGCGTAAAGCGAGCTCCGGTACATCCAGCATTGTAGTAATGCCAAGCCCGTGCACCATCCAACAAACTTCCAGCATACCCCAGGGTGATACTGGGAGTGTCCAACATCAGCTGCGTATAACCGAATTGTCGTGCAAAGCGGCTCGGTAAATACGGTTCCAGGAAGCACAGATTCCTGTTCCGGTACACCAGATGGGATGGCCGAATACTTTACAACCAGCGGAATCCCCATGGAGGCAGAGCGGTGGTGTCTTCACCTGAATCCCTTAAGTCTTCGTTAGCCTCAAAACCCAAGAAGATTGGACCAACTTTGGTGATCTCCCATCCCTGAAGATGGGATAAAACCCTTCTGCAAACAGGGACGCCAGTGTGCGACCAACTCCTCTGGTGGAAACGGCGGAGGAATGCATCTCCGGCCCTGTAGTCTTCTTCTGAACCCGGACTCATTACGTTGTGATGGTGTAAAATCAACCACCCCATCAAATAGTGAAACGGCAGTTCAGCACGCGGGAAGTTATTTTTTCGACCTCGGTCATGAATCACATTTCCCGCGAACTCGCGTAAACCTCGCAGTAGGTTACATACCATTGCGGGGAGTAGAGCCAAGCGCCAGCCAAAGACCAACTTCACAGCTGGCAGGATTAAGTTTTGGGTCATCCTCTCTACAGAGCCGGATCCGCCCGGGAAGACGTAATCCCGAAGCCAAACCATAAGATACGCGGCCAATACTGCTTTCGACGACATCCGATGAGCAAGATGCCAGAAACAGCTGTAGGAGCGTTCATCCGACTGCTGGTCCTCGTTCTCCCGGGGATTCTTCTCACCTAACCAGCTCATCTCAGAGAGCACTTCGCTACGAGAGAGCGCTGGCGGAGTGGAAAACTGCGAGGGATCCCCCTTGTCTTGCCTAAAGATGTAAGCTCTCCAAGCGGTCACATGAGGCTGTGACCCGCTCTTATCCCTTCTCTGCATATAGTAATGATGACTCGCCACTTCCTTAAAGACGGCCGTCATCTCCTCAGCCTTGTCCCCCAGGACTTGAAACTCTTCGTTGGTTGGAAAGTACTCTTCATAGGGTTCCGATCCCCAAGGGAGCTTTGATACCTCATATATCTCATGAAGTGGGAGCCCTAACTCATCTACCGGAGTGAAAAAGGTCCCGGTGTGGAAATCAAACATCTCCAAGAGTGCGAGGAACATATGCCTGTTAATGTCAACACCTGCCTGGGTAGCACGAATCGCGGCAGTCAGTCCAATCTTTCGGAGCTCAGTCCGAAACTGCGACAAAACCCAGAGTGTCAGTTTATCCCATTTGGAAACGTAATGACACCAACCCTCTACCCGAAACTCTCCTTTCGGGTATGAGCATTCCATCAACAGCATACGATGTACAAAAGTCAAGGCACTATAAGCAAATGTATCGAGGGGAACATCACTGTAAATGCTCCCAGGACGTAGAGTCCGCCAGGTAAAAGAAGACCAGACCGTACTGCGGTCAAAGTATCTCTCTGATCGAAGGTAGAATCAATTTTGATGATGCCAGTCACCGCTCCCTCCTGAGAGGGAGTAAGATCCCAAGACATCCTTCTCTTGGAAGCAAGACGACAGAAGGCCGTCAGAGGCCATTGACGTTCAAGTTGCTTAACAGTCATATGTACGCCCTTTGCTGTAAAAAATCAGTCTTCCTTGACCTTCAACACCGTTGCTTCAGTAGAAGTAATACGGTCCCCAAACAGGAACTCAGGCTTCAAGAAGGTCACTTTATCAGATGTGGCAGATTTCAAAACACCACGCTCCATCATCCATTTGAGGAACCCATACTGCTGTTCCCGGATTTGAGTCATTCTTTCGGGATGCTGATCCAGCATAATAGCGACTTGAGCAAGGTTTATCACTTCCTCGTTATAATCTACTCCCGCCTGGCAGAGGGCAGCGTCCATAAGCACTTCATTCAAGAGTGGGATAGGCATCGATACTAGCAAAGATTCGAAAAATGTTAGAAATAACAAAAGAATCTGAGTCTCATCAAAAGCGCATAGCGCGTCTGAAAAAGAAGCTTCGGCGCATCATCAGGGTGTAAACCCATGCGCATCAGCAGCAAAGCTTCGGCGCGTCATCAGGGTGTGAACCCATGCGCGTCATCAGGGTGTGAACCCATGCGGTCAGCAGTGCTTCGGCGCATCATCAGGGTCTAAACCCATGCGCGTCAGCGATAGTGCTTCGGCGCATCATCAGGATCTAAACCCATGCGCGTCAGCGACAAAAACCTCGGCACATCATCAAAGACTCAAGGTCTATGTGTGTTGGTGTACGTAAAATGAAACTTACCAACCACCTCCGGCCGAACTTTGACAGGCCGACGGGGAACATCAGCCGCCGCAGCTTTCACAGGTTCTTTTCCTTTGTCCTTGCCAGCACCACCGCGAGGAGTCTTGGGAGCCATTCTTTGAGAGAGGAAAAGTTAGGGTTTTGAAGAAGAACTCTAAAGAAAGCAAAAGCAAGGAGAAGAAGAAATCTCTCTCTCTCCATTTCTTGCCTATTTATAGGGCTTGGTCGCACGCGTGAACCGATGATGTGCCGTCGCCTCGGGTTCTGTGAAAAGATAACCACAAATAAAACCAAAAAGATCATCATTAATCTTTTTCGGTTACCGAGGCGTCATCATTTGCATTAACTAAGCGGAGCATGCGCCCCATCATTGATGCACGGAGTATCTATGCGCCCCGACAGTCATGCGCCTCCACTACCATGCTTCTTATTCAAAGTATTCCAAAACTTATCCAAAAGTTTTGAAAACTTTGAAGGAGGTCTTGTAGAAGCATAAAATTTCAGAACCAGAAACTCTATGCGCCAGACTACATGCACCAGAGCTTGGACAAAGTACTTCACAGCAAAAAGCAACAAATATATAGACTAATGAAGCATTTATTAAGCAGAACGAGGGTGGCAATCAACCCTCTAGCCAAGGAAGGGAAAAGAACCACAAGCCAACCTGTGGCCAGGGGAGGCTTCGAAAGAGCCTCCAAAGGCCAAGGAAGATCGTGATCGAAACCGCAGCTAAAAGAGCAGCTTCCAACACAACCAGAATGGGCTACACCCATTTTGAAGGAAGAAAGAGCCACCAAAGCTGTAGCACCGCAATTCCGATCTACGGCTCTTCCTGCACAACGAAGACGAGGCTCGAGCATCCCTATCTTTGGATACAACAGGCACCTTCCGCCTGCCTTGGAAGCCCTCGACTCTGACTTTTGGATGTAACAGTCACCTTCAAGTGCATCAACGAAAATACTGCATCGCATCTTCACCCTCGGGAGCATCTCGTCAACAGAATGCATTTGAGTACACAAGTTCATGTCGGAAAGACGTGAGAGAACGAGAAGCAAACCCTCTCTCCATGCCACTATTTATAGGCCGGGCAAATCAAACCCATGCGCCAAGTGGATGGCTCTCCGAATTCTGTGCAATGAATTTGTATTAAATGGATGAACCGTACGCTTCGAATTTAGCTAAGTCAAAACGGCTATTTAAAGCACTCGAAGAACGTAACAGTCGCACCATTAAAGATGTGTCACGAAGCGGATGCGCCGGCCAGACCGTGCATCCCACAGACGCGCCCTTCAAACATCAAGCACATTACACAGACGCGTCTTTCAGCACCAAGCGCATCACAGGGGATGCGCCCTCATGAGCCCCCATACGCCTAGTGGAACGCCAATCAACACGCCCACTCGGCTGTCTATCGAATGTCGCAAATATTAAATACAGAACTGACAGAGTTGGCAGCACGCCTCCCGAAGTCTGAATAGTCGCCAGCTTTTTCAGAAGACGAAGCATCGCCAACGTCAGCGTCATCATTACCTCCCTCCGACGGCTACTGCCACGTGGCCACCCAACCATCTCGCATGCGCCTCCGCAGCCATGCGCCCAAATCCGCATGCGCCTCAAAAGCCATGCGTCTCAGACTTTCTCTCTGATCCCTAAAGACAGAAGTAAAGTCACTACCGAAGCTCTGCATGTGCCTCAAAAGCCATGCGCCCCAGACTTCTCCCTGATCCCAAAAGACAGGAGTAAAGTCACTACTGAAGCTCTGCATGCACCTCAAAAGCCATGCGCCCAGAATGGTTCGTGACTCCTAAAGGTTACGAGCCAAAGTCTCCTCATGCGCCCAATCTCAGGCGCATCCTACCAGATCATTCTCCACCAATTTGAGATCTACGAGCCATGGGCCGATGACACGTGTCCTTTGACCCGACTCACCCAAGATCTCAGCAACAGAAAGATCTTCTTCTCTGCTACGTGCCGGCTCACAACAGCAACATGAAGAAGTCAACCCCTCGATCAGGGTGCATCGTCCATGCGCCTCCATCAGCAATCAACACGTGGCGTCCCTGCATACAGATGCATCCTACATGCTCGTATGAGCAGCCAGCCTGCAAACTATATAAAGAGAGGGACCATTTCCTTCTTCCACATACATACACACACACACCTACCTACACAACGAACACACAGAGACTTCGCACCATCAGAGAGGCAGATACAGACACTCAGCGTCTTCCTTCTCTCAGCAAGCTCCAGCACCCAGAGCAATCCAGACCTTCAGAGAACCGATAACCGTCGTCAGATCGTCAACGGAGTCAACGCATTACCACTCACTCCATCAGCACAAGGAACCCAGATAAACAAAAGTGTACTCCTAGGACTACATCTAAGTCCTATATTGTAACACTGTTCTGTTTGTATTGAAATTCGCAATCAAAGAATTTTAATGGCAAACAAATACCATGATTATTTATACTGGCCTTAGCAATAAAGATCAGGGTTCCAGTTATGTTCAGGCGAAAGGTTACAACCCCGGTCCTTGTTTGGTTTAAGGGTTGTAACCTGGCTTCCGGAGCAGTTCTGTGTCATCTCTTCGTTTATTGTCTTCACTGTACCAATAGTATTTAAGACGGGTTTCTATTCAGGTGAAGGGCTGCAACCCCGGTCCTTGTTTGGTTTAAGAGTTGTGATCTGGCAACTTGAATGGTTTCTTCGTACTCAGTTTACTGTGGTTATCTCTATTATTATCAGTTCTTTATTATTTTTCTTTAATATTCTATTATGATATGCTGGTTTTAGTTCCTAAGTGAAGCCTCCTTTGTGGCACTTGCTCTTTCTGGGGTCTGACCCAGCTGGTTTTGTGTGGCCAGATATCGGAGCAGCACCAGAGGATCCACCTGTCTTCCAGCCAGATGGTGACCACCAGGCGTAACCCTGGCAACGAGTGGGTTTCTTTTGTTCTCCCACTTTATTGTAAAAATTATTCTTTTGAGGCGTTTAGCCGACGAGCACGTGTTAGCTCGTATTGCACCTTTATTTACTATCCGTCTACGGGCTGTAACATGATTGACAGATCCTAGGGTTGATCATATATGACTGAACTCTTGCTAGTCTTGACATTTTGTACGACTATCTTCATGATCATCCAATATGTAATGTATGGGATGCCTTGCTATTATATATTTGGTGCTCTGACATCTTGTAACTATTATTGTTTGCTTGAGATTGAGACAATAGGCTTGTTCATGACCATAGGTGACGGATGGATTATAGTTAAACCCTCATGTATCTAGACAGCTGTGACCGTATAGCGAGGGGAGTTGTACTTCAATATACGTAGCTGGTTATGTATGCCCCGCTCTCCAGTATTCTGGTTCTAGGGCGTTACATGGTTTTAGTGGTGGCCCATGTAGGTCTTGTAAAATCAAGATATGTGAGGTACCGAATAGATGTCTCAATCAGTACTCGTCCTTGATCTCTGCTTATACCTTCTGAATCCCTGTAATCTTGACCTGATCACATGCTTGTATCGTTGATCTGTCCTGGTCCTTCCTTATTGTTTCCTATGTCGTCTTCTTCAGTGGCATTGTTCCAGGACCTGCCGATCAGCAAGACGGAGCACCTCCCGCGGACCAGCATCAACCTGGAGATCAAGTCCAGCATTCAGGAGTAGCCTCCAGAGTCATGCCTACTGGAGGAGAGCCTCCAGTTCATTCCGTCCAGCCTGCAGAGCCTGATGATGGCACTTTAGTGGGTCTCATCAGGTCACTATTAGCCTATCAGGATCGATAAGGAGATGCCTTGCACCAGGCGGTGGCAGACGCTTTGACCAGAGGAGGTCATCAGGGTAATAGCACGGCCAACAGCTTCAAGCGCTTGAACCCTCCCTTCTTCGACGACAGTGAAGATGCGATCGCTGCAGATGCTTGGCTTCAGGACACAGAGGTGATTCTAGAAGCAGCCAGGACTCCAGAGAACGAGAAGGTGGCCGTAGTACGCCTGCAGTTACTAGTGGATCTTACCCGCAGCTGGTAGGCGACACAGGCCATTGGATTAGTGGTCCCTATTGCCTAGGCAGTATTCAGGAAGAGATTCCAGATCAAGTATTTTGATACTGTAGCTCGGTACGATCTGCAGACGAGGTTCACCAATCTGAAACAGATGGGCAGGACGGTCGATGGTTATGCGACCGAGTTCTCCAGACTAAGTCAATTTTCTTCCACCTTGGTGGCGACCGAGTTCGATAGAGCCCAGCGGTTCCAGCAGGGGCTCTACCTAGAGATTTTATTGGCGGTGGAACAGTTTGGACATCAGACCTTTGATGCAGTATTAAGAGCAGCCCGGAGGCATGAATATACCTCCCAGAGGATCGTGGATAGGACCGGAGGTCGGAAGCGATCTCACGGCCAGATGAATCAGTCATCAGTACCAGCCCCGGCAGCCAGGGCTTTGACCATTGGAGCTCCGAGGCGGACGGCCTCAGTGACATCGGTTCAGCATTCCACCCACCCTCAGCAGCAGAAGCAGAAGCAGTCTTTCGCAGTGGGATGTTCACACTGCGGAAAGCCAGGGCATGTGGTATCAGAGTGTCGCAGAGCACAGGATTTGTGCTTGGTTTGTGGTGCCCCGGACCATAGGGTTGGGAATTTCCCGAACATGGAAAGTTTATCAGCCTTTTCTAGTCCTTCAGTTAGAGGACCAGCACCAGTCCAGCAGCAACAGCAGCTGCAGTTCCCGTTTCCGTTCCCGTTCTCGAGGCCATTGCCGATGCAGGCCCAGGCGTTCCAGCAGCAGAGACCGCAGCAGTATGCCCAAGTCCAAGCCCTGATCCAGAGCAGACAGAGGCATTTTCATCAGAGGGAGATAGCCCGGTTTGTCTCTCGTTGTTTAGTCTGCCAATAAGTTAAGGCTGAACATCAGACACCAGCTGGACTACTTCAACCATTGCCAATTCCAGAGTAGAAATTGGAGCATATAACCATGGATTTTGTGACTGGATTGCTTAAATCCCCGGCTGGCAGAGACGCTATTTGGGTTGTCATAGACAGGCTCACGAAGGTGGCTCACTTTCTCCCGTTCAGAGTTGGTCAGTCGACGGCTCAGCTAGCGGAGATGTATCTCCGACAGATTATCAGATTGTACGGTGTACCAGTCAGTATCACCTCGGACAGAGATTCCAAATTTATGTTACACTTTTGGCGTAGCCTGCAAGGAAGTTTGGGGACTCGCCTCCAGTTCAGTTCAGCGTATCACCCACAGACAGATGGTCAGTCAGAGCATACCATACAAACCTTGGAAGACATATTGAGATCTTGTACACTCGACTTCGGTGATTCGTGGGAAGATCACCTGCACCTGGTAGAGTTCTCGTACAATAACAGTTTCCAAGCTAGTATCCAGATGGCACCGTTCGAGGTACTATATGGTAGGAAGTGTCGATCCCCGCTAGCATGGGACGATGTCGGAGAGAGGTAGATGCTCGGTCCAAAAATGATTGCTCAGACCGTTGAGGTGGTCAAGAGAGTCAGAGATCATCTTCGAGTTGCCCAAGATCGTCAGCGTCATTGGGCCGATTCTCATCGGCGCCCTCTTGAGTTTTCTGTCGGCGACCATGTATTCCTGAGGATTTCGCCTAACCGTGGCGTCATTCGTTTTGGCGTACGGAAAAAGCTTAGTCCTAGGTATATAGGGCCATTTGACATTCTAGAGCGAGTAGGAGATGTATCCTATCGTCTCGCTCTTCTACCATCGCTACGTGAGGTGCATGACGTATTCTATGTATCCCAACTGTGACGGTATATTCCGGACCCGAGCCACATCCTGGATCATTCGGAATTGGTTGTTGGTACCAACCTTTCGTATGAGGAGAGGCCCATGTATATATTGGACCGAAGAGAGAAGATCCTCAAGAATAAGACTGTCAAGTTAGTCCGAGTTGCTTGGGGTTATCACTCTTTGGGTGAGTCAACATGAGAGCGTGAGGATGATATCCGATCGCGGTATCCCGACTTGTTTGACTCGTGAGGTATAAAATCTTTCTTATGCCTTACACTTCGAATCCTTACTTACATATTTGATTGCTTGATTGATTGCTTACATGTAGATTGCATCTGATAGTGTAACTTGTCCCGACACCTCTAGCCTCTTTAATTAAATTTCGAGGACGGAATTCTTTTAAGGTGGGTAGAGTTGTCACCCTCAAAATCTGTGTTACGTATTTTCGTATACGTGTACATATTTCGGGTCCGTATTTTTATTAGTCATGGTTAGCTAGTCATGGTTTTATTTTTAGCATGTTGCATTGGCATGGTTACTTTAGCATTTCATTGGTTATGGCTTAGCTTGGTTCGGTTTAGCTTGGTTTGGTTTGCTTGGGTTCATCATGAACCCAAAGAAAACCCCTACCTACCACCACCATCATCATTTAAAACCTAACCCCCTTTCTCTCTCATCTTTACTCTTCATTTATTTTTTCATCTTCTTCTTCTTAACTTCTCTACCTACCAAGAGAAGCTTAGGTAAGTACAACTTGCTTCATGGAGAAACTCCATTTTTGTTGTTCTATTGTCTTCCTCACGAGATTTTAAGATACTTTAGAACTTGACATTTTTATTTTGACGGATATTTTCTTGTAGATCTAAGTTTATATTATTTTTGATTTTCTTGGGTTTTAATCTATTAAATTTTATTATTTTTATGTTTTGATTGTTCCATGTTGTAGAAAATTCGATTTTACCCAAAATAGAACTTTGAAAAGTTGGATTTCGACTTATTTTGAGGAAGTTATGGCCAAAAGTATTTTTGGCCATTTCTATGTTCATCTGTCCTGATTTTGGCAAGGACGATAAATAGTACCGCATGAATAGTACTGTAGCCGCATGAATAGTGCTATAGCCGCATGAGCATGAATAGTACCGCAGCCGCAGGAATGAATAATATCGCAGCCGCATGAGCATGAATAGTACCGCAGCCGCATGAATAGTGTCGCAGCCGCATGAGCATGAATAGTACCGTAGCCGTATAAATAGTATCGCAGCTGCATGAGCATGAATAGTACCACAGCCGTAGGAATAAATAGTGCCGTAGCCGCATGAGCATAAATAGTACCGCAGTCGCATGAATAGTACTGCAGCCGCATGAGCATGAATAGTACTGCAGCCGCATGAATAATATCGCAGTAGCATGAGCATGAATAGTGCCACAGCCGCATGAATAGTGTCGCAGCCGCATGAGCATGAATAGTACTGCAGCCACATGAATAGTGTCGCAGCCGCATGAGCATGAATAGTACCGCAGTCGCAGGAATGAATAGTGTCGCAGCCGCATGAGCATGAATAGTACTGTAGCCGCATGAATAGTATCGCAGCCGCATGAGCATGAATAGTACCGCAGCCGCAGAAATGAATAGTATCGCAGCCGCATGAGCATGAATAGTGCCGCATGGAATGAATAGTGCTGCAGAATGCCGCATAGGGCCTATTTTGGCGGTTTTTGGCTGTTTTAAGTCCTATTTGGCTGAATTGTGGCCAGAATTTCTCCCAACTCCCAACATAAAAGTTGTAGATCTTTTTCTTGGCTTCAAGAATATGTTATTAGTTATTTTATGCAAGTTTTTCTCATTCATGATAATGTAAGAATAGAAAACGATAGTGGCCCGCTGTGGCGCACTCTTGACAAGTAAACTGACATGATATATCTCGACATGCTGTTACGACAGCTAGCCCGACATGACAAGTAGGAATGACCTGGACACCGTGGACGATTGTGTTTGTACAAATAAACTGGTACTGTCTTGCATCATGTCTAGGATGGAGATCCCTGAGTACCACGGTCAGGGGTACCCACTGTAATCGACTAAGGCTAATAAACTAGAATAATTCAGTACTCCCGAATTTTATTCTTCAGCTCCATTCTTCCCCAAACCAAACCTAACCCTAACCCTAGCTTGGAGAAGCCCATGGCGATGGCAGCAGCGGGAACCATCCTCTGGCGATCAAGTCAGTGGCGACAACGGTGGATTCTCCTCCGACAACTTCCTTTCCAGTGGAGACGGTGGTGGAAATTTCCTCCGACTCAATGGCGATGGTGGTGGCAACGATGATCGGCCCCTCCTCTCGTAGTGGCAGCTGGCGGTCTTCCGACTATTTCCCTTCGCCGGCGAAGTCTTGGAGGCGAACCCCGACGCGCACAAAAATCTTTTCGGCGACTCTTTCTTCTCCAACGACGGCGACGAGCAGATCATCTTCTCCGACATTCTCCGTTGCGAGCTGGTCATCCTCCTATGCAAATCGATTAAACTCTCGGTAAGATCGATCGTTCGATCCATTCCGATTTTCTTTGAAATTCGATATGATCGACTCGCTTCTTTTTCTGACCGCTCTCTCCTCTTTCCTTGGTCCGAGCGAACCTAAATTGGTGGGCTCGACTCAGCAGAGCTCTTGATCGGTTGATCGTCCCTTGATCGACGGGTCAACAACGACGACTCATTTCCTAATCTGTATGCCAGGTATTTTAAGAATTGCCTCTAAGGAGTTCCGATATGCCATTGTGTCCGGATCGGACACGGATGCTCATGTCATCATGATTCGATTACAGATCAACTTTTGTCCAGGTATCATTCAATCCCTCAAACTTTTGAGAACGCTTGTTCTATGCTTAGAATTGTTGAGAGTCTTTGGACAGGATCGTGAGGGTTAGCTCAGCTCTGCAGAAGCATGGAATTTCAGAACCAGAAAATCTATGCGCCAGACTACATGCGCCAAAGCTTGGAAAAAGTACTTCACAGCAAAAAGCAACAAATATATAGACATTGAAAGAGGACTTTTATTTAACATATAAAAGTCTATTATATGTCTAAGAAAGACTGTACAAAGGAGAATTTCTACAAAGAAAAGATCCTAAGTCTACAGACAGCAATCAACATGCGCCCTCAGCCAGGAGCATCCCAACATGCGCCCTCAGCCAGGCGCATCCCATCATGCGCCCTCAGCAAGGCGCATCCTTTTCAACAGCTCAGTTATGTGCGTCTTCAGTTATATGCATTCCTTTGGCAGCTCAGTTATGTGCATCCCTTCAGCAGCCCAGTTATGTGTCGTTCTTCCAGCCAGGCTTACCGTCGTCTAAATGCTTCGACTAATGAAGCATTTATTGAGCAGAATGAGGGTGGCAATCAACCCTCTAGCCTAGGAAGGGAAAAGAACCACAAGCCAACCTGTGGCCAGGGGAGGCTTCGAAAGAGCCTCCAAACACCAAGGAAGACCGTGATCGAAACCGCGGCCAAAGGAGCAGCTTTCAACACAACCAGAATGGGCTACACCCATTTTGAAGGAAGAAAGAGCCACCAAAGCCGTAGCACCGCAATTCCGATCTACGGCTCTTCCTGCACAACGAAGACGAGGCCCGGGCATCCCTATCTTTGGATGCAACAGGCACCTTCCGCCTGCCTCGGAAGCCCTCGACTCTGACTTTTGGATGTATCAGTCACCTTCAAGTGTATCAACAAAGACACTGCGTCACATCTTCACTCTCGGGAGCATCTCATCAACAGAATGCATTCGAGTACACAAGTTCATGTTGGAAAGATGTGAGAGAACGAGAGGCCAACCCTCTCTCCATACCACTATTTATAGGCCGGACAAATCAAACCCATGCGTCAAGTGGATGGCTCTCCAAATTCCGTGCAATGAATTTGCATTAAATGGATGAACCAGACGCTTCGAATTCAGCCAACTCAAAACGGCTATTTAAAGCACTCGAAGAACGTAACAGTTGCACCATCAAAAGACGTCTCACGAAGCAGATGCGCCGGCCAGACCGCGCATCACATAGACGTGCCCTTCAACATCAAGCGCATCATACAGACGCGCCTTTCAGCACCAAGCGCATCACAGGGGATGCGCCCCCATGCGTCCCCATACGCCTAGTGGAACGCCAACCGACGCGCCCATTCAGCTGTCCATCGAATGTCACAAACATTAAATGCTGAACTGACAGAGTTGGCAGCACGCCTTCCAAAGTCTGAACAGTCGGCAACTTTTTCAGAAGACGAAGCATCGCCAACGTCAGCATCATCATTACTTCCTTCCGACGGCTACTACCACGTGGCCACCCAACCATCTCGCATGCGCCTCCACGGCCATGCGCCCAAATCTGCATATGCCTCAAAAGCTATGCGCCTCAGACTTTTTACTGATCCCTAAAGACAGAAGGAAAGTCACTATCACAACTCTGCATGCGCCTCAAAAGCCATGCGCCCCAGACTTCTTCCTGATCCTAAAAGACAGGAGTAAAGTCATTACTGAAGCTCTGCATGCGCCTCAAAAGCCATGCGCCCAGAATGGTTCGTGACTCCTAAAGGTTACGAGCCAAGGTCTCCTCATGCGCCCAATCCTAGGCGCATCCTACCAAATCATTCCCCCACCAAATCCGAGATCTCCGAGCCATGGGTCGATGACACTTGTCCTTTGACTCAACTCATCCAAGATCTCAGCAACAAAAAGATCTTCCCTCCTGCTACATGCCAGCCCACAATAGCAGTATAAAGAATTCAATCCCTCAATCAGGGCGCATCGACCATGTGCCTCCATCAGCAATCACCACGTGGCATCCCCGCGCACAGGCGCATCCTACATACGCGCATGAGCAGCCAGCCTGCAAAACTATAAATAGAGGGATCATTTCCTTCTTCTATACACGGACCGACCTACGTGCACACATATCAACCTCCACAACGAACAGACAGAGACTTCGCACCACCAGAGAGGCAGATACAAACACTCAACGTCTTCCTCCTCTCAGCAAGCTCCAGCACCCAGAGCAATCCAGACCTTCAGAGAACCGATAACCGTCGTCAGATCGTCAACGGAGTCAACGTATTACCACTCACTCCATTGGCACAAGGAACCCAGATTAAACAAAAGTGTACTCCTAGGACTACGCCTAAGTCCTATATTGTAACACTGTTCTATTTGTGTTGAAATTTACAATCAAAGAATTTTAATGGCAAACAAGCTGGCGACTCTGCTGGGGACCTCTTTCTCCTCCACCGAGAAAGCTGTGTCACAATCCAACGACGTGAAGGTGGGCTCCTCCCACAAGACGCTAGTCGTATGCCACAATCAACAGGCGTATGAGGAGTTCATCTCTGAAGGAAGTACGAGTCCTTCGAAGCGGCTGCTGAAGCCGAAGAAGACCCGCCGAGTCTGGGTACGCAAGGTCGACGCTTCGGGCACCACCGTCGAAGGGGATGCGCCAATCCTGCGGTGCAGCGCATCTCTCGGGGAAACATGCGGCTAACCACGTTCCCCAGCCATCTCCCACTCAGGCGAGGAAGATGCGTCGACGGAGCAGGGGCGCAGCCAATGCCCCGCGCATCACCTCTGATGCACCACAGAAGGTCTCTGTCTTTAACAGACTCACTCGCTGTAGTGGCGAGGAGAATTTGGATTCTGAGTACTACGCGCCCCAGCGGCCTGGTACGAAGAAGTCTAAGGCAGCACGGGCCATGCGTCCCAAACGTGCTATGCCAGCAACAAGCTAGAAGCATGCGCTCACAATCATGCGTGCTGCTGATGGTAAGTTGTAGAAGGTCGACTCGAGTGCTGCGGCGCCGAGAACGAGCCGACCTTCAAAGTCCTTGTCTCAATTGGGCGCATCCACTGCGTGCACAACCAAGTCGAGTAAGACAAATCCAGTGGTCTTGAACTCACGCGTCTCATCTGGTTGTGCGTTTGAGGTCCGTTCAAGTCTCTCCAAATGCTGTGGTTCCCCCACTACTGATCGGGATGCCTGTTTGGTATTAGATCAGGGGGCACAGCACTCACTTGACAACCCCGGCACTTGGTCTTGCCATGCGCCTGAAGGGGGTGCAAAGGTGGTACTCTTCTCCAACGATCTACGTAACGTGATTACTCACAAGCGACGATCAGGAGAGTTGACTGACAAGCACGATGCGCCTCTCACGGGGCATACTTGTGTTGTGGTCACCATCAACTGCTGTTGTAAAGCGGCAGTCCCACCAAGGCAGTCGGTGTTCCAGCGGCTGCAATTATCGACACCCCTCTGACGTCGCCTCGAGAAGAAGGTGTCAACAGAAGAGGAACCAATGGTTGCTTCATTTAACGTGATCTCCAACTCCTCGTCAGTCCGAAAGGCGACTGGCAGTTTTTCTTCCTCGTCCAAGAGCCAGCCGAGGAAAACCAAGACAGTTGTCTCATCCTCCAGAGTGTTCGAAGGCACTCGAGCGAGGAAGAAGTTCTTGGAGGAAGCTGGGGGTAGTCAGACCCTTGTCGAGCCTCCTTCCAAAGACGAGTATTTTCAAAGCACCCCTGGGGCAGATCCTCGAGGCGAAGTCAGCCTCCCAGAAGCCCCTGAAGACGAGGATATCCTCCAGAACATAGCTGGGGGTAGTCTAGCATCTGCGGACCCGAGTTCCGGAGACGAAGAGGCCCTTCAAGATGGAGCTGAGGGTAATCAGGCCCTTGGAGATGCGCCCGTGGTGAATGTTCTCCCGAATATAACCAGGGGTAGCCAAAACGAAGCTCCAGGAGAGGCGACTCCCCTACAAGAGAGCGAGGCCGAGAGTGAGGCCTCAACCCATTCATCCACTCTCGGCCGCGTCATGACGGTAAACGTGACTGGGGCTGATGTCGAGTCTGACGCGCCGCCAACAGACCTCGTCCAGCGCATAGATACCCTGGAGGGAGGACTCAAAACCCTCTCTGCCTCCATGCAAACACTGACTCAAGCAGTGTTTGAGATACGGTCAGCTTTGACCAGGACACCTTCTACCGGTCCCGATCTAGGGGCCAATGGAGAGTCGAGTGTACCCCTTCATCGGGTATCCTCGGACGCAGATTGCCGAGAAGCACCTCGGACGTCAGAGCCCTCAAATTCTCAACATCCGGTGGTACCACCTTCCCCGACTCCCAGCTCCACGGAAGACATGGTTGAGATGATCAGGGACCTGCGCGAGCGCTTTGAGTCCAAGACGAGACAAGAGGAGCGCCAGAAAATGGACATCCCCCAGTCTTATCCCCTCGAGTGGAACAAGGTGGTTTATCCTCCAAAGTATAAACCACAAACACTGACGCCATACGATGGAAAGGACTCTCCTCGTCGCTACCTGACATATTTCCAGTCTCAGACGGGGCATCTTCCGAAGGAGGACGCGCTACTTACCAGCATATTTGTTGGGGTACGGAAAGGAGTGGCGTACGACTGGTACTACAGCCTCCCCGATAATTCAATATCTTCCTTCGACGACCTGACGCGCCTCTTTTTCGACCGTCACTACAACAAAAAACCCTTTTAATGACGGCTAAAAATCGTCATTAATGACGAACCATGACGCTTTTTTTCTCCACAGCAACCGTTATGAAAACGGGTGTTATAAATGTTTTTTAAAAGCGTCATAAAATAACCGTCATGAATATGATGAGTTTCTGCTACACTTATTTTCAGCGTAGTTTGAAAGCGTTATGAATAGATAATCTGTATAGACTCAATTCAGCACATTTATAACGCTCAATTCTGCACATTTATATATTACTTTCCAAAAAATTATAGATCAATGCTCAATGTTGCTCAATTCAATTTCAAAACATTTATTTTGAACCATATTCACAAGAAAACATCTAAATGTTATAGAGTACCATTTAATCCATTTACAAATATATACATAATATATATCACCATCTTCATTACATTTTTTCAAAATAGGACATCCAAATACATATATTTACAACTACTACTAGTAAGTAGACCATCAAAACTATTAGTACATTGGCTTCAACTTTGAGCACATCAAAATTGTCGGCATCACGTAGCAAAACCCTGAAAAAGATAAAAAAAAATATTACCAAAAGACCACCTTCACATGTCTTAAGAGTTGGTATCAAGTTTCCAACAAGAAACTAGCAATTGAGGATCATGTAATAAAATACTTTCATATATATTGAATCTAAGAATGCATTAAAATACCTACCTGTAGTAATAAACAGTCCACTCAAAGAGTGAAAGAAACAGGCAACTCGAAGAATGCAATCAAATGTGAAAGAAACAGGCCACTCAAAGAATGCAATCAAATGTCATATTTATACACAGGACATAAAAAAGTTACTATTAACATATATCACTTTCCTTGATAATATCTCCATAGAAACCATACCTATAAAACCATACCTATTTGTCTAAACAACCACCTGAAGTCCAGGCCAGATGGTTTGAAGACTTGTAAGTTCCCAGTAGGTAGCTCTTTCCGTCCTCATATCAGCCTCATGGATTGGACCATTAGAAGAAAAAAAAATATTAGTCTTCCTAATTAAAAAAAAACAAGTAACATGAGTACATATAAAACAATAGGAAACATGAGTATACATGAAATTATTTTTATGTAGTTAGAGAGTTCGACATCAAAATGGCATAATCTACCAAATTGCTTGGTCTTGTACTGAGAAATCAAACTCTCTTGGTCCTGTAACGAGCAATAGTTTGTTCTACAATGACATTTTTCCCATGTACAAAATGGAGACAAACATTTACCTATGTTCAGAACCATGAAAACAAATTTGATACATTTGCATTTAGAAAAAAATATCTTAAAAACAACATCTATATTTGAAAAAAATACACAAAAAGGAGAGCAATGAACATTTATACAGAGTCAGCCAAGCCATTCCTTCTTCAATTTTGCTAGCAGTAACACAGGTAACAAAGTATCAGACAAGGAAGTGGTACATACACCCACATCCATTCCTTCTTCAATTTTGCAGCAACAAAGGTAGTAGAGTATTAAACATAGTATCAAACCCATACAAACAATAATAGAATCACCAATGTAACAACAGAGCTCAGGGAACACATACCTTCTTTGCATTGTCGACATCTTTCTGGCTAAGAAAAGCTTTGTTGGTTGGTTGATGAGAGTAACCTCGCCCACATCATATCGGTAATCACAACTTCGTTTTGTGTTTCAGTCATCCTCTGCAAGTTGGTACAAATATTAGAACCAATAAATTTTTTCCAAGAATTGTACTGCTGGGATAAAACAAAATAGTGTCTTGGAACCAAACTTGCCATGTTGTGAAAGCATGGTGAATATGCATGTGTTTGTGCACGTCTAAGTCTATGAAAGCACGATGTAATGGAAGCAGGAATTGTAACATGAAGCTACCTCGAACATGTTACTATGACACTCCTTGGGAGGACCGTATTCGTGCAACAAGTATGCAACTGAACAAAATCCTGACCAACTTCATAAAAGTATGCAACTGAAAACAAGACCAATGCAAAAGTGGTTTTAAATAAAATACCATATACGTATTATGAGAAAGAAGAAGTGTGTACGGGGTATTGCAGACTTACACAAATGAACAAAAACATAAAAATAAACTTACAATTTCAAAATCCAAAAGATTACAAGCTATCTTTTAGAAAATTGGATTGAGGACCATAAAATGAAATATACAGAATATATTTGATGGCAACAAAAATATAAGTACCTGTCTCGGGCCATGATATGCAACCTTTCAACAATTTTGAGCAAGAAGAAATATTACCACATCCAATCTTTATTCAATAACCGACAATAATAAAAAAATCGTACTATGCCACTTTTTTCTTACTTTGCAAACTCTCGCGGGAAGACACGTCATGAATTTGATGGTGTCATATTATAGTTCATCTTAATATTGTCTAGTTATTTTAGTTTTCTTAGTTAGTCTTGTATGTGTCCTCTCGCATACATATTTATTTGGTTTTGAGCCCCAACCAAAGCAATCCCAATAAAATTCCAAAATGTAGCAATTTTAACAAACAATGCATAATATTCCCAATTGATATAAAGAAAGAAGGCAGCAGCACAATGAAGTTAAAGGAAGGGTACAAGTAACTAGGTAGGTACCTTCGATGCAGGGTTGCAGGAGGTCTCCTTCCGCCTCGGTCGTGTCGTCCCTGCGGATGATGGTATCGATGGCGTCGTTAGTCCGCTCCCCGAGCGTCTTTAGGTCCATGTACTCTGTCTGAAATTTTCGAAACGGGCTTTAGAAAAAGAAAATTTTGGGGAATTTAGCAAGCAGGCAATTGTGACTTCGGTTGGGACCAAATAGGTCGACCACCGACCGATGCACACCCCTAAATGCAGATACTCATGAATGAGTTTGAAAAAATTAGAAACTCAAGGGTTCCTCTAGGATTTTTAAAAAAAAACAAATTGAAACTTTAAGGAGTTCATACCTAACGGAATGGAACAACTGCCTGACAGCAGCATTTTGTTGTTGTTGAGAAGCAAGTCTTTATATCCAACCTATCTAAGATTTAATTAGAGCAAGAGTTTCCTACTAGTCCTGCAACAAATTTCCTTCTAACCCCTTCTTTGCTAGTCAAAGAACCAATATATATTTGATCAGAGTACAATTTAAAGGAGACAACTAGGCAACTATGGTTGCAATACCTTGTCGGAAAAAAATATTGGTAGCTCAAGATCGTCTAATATTATTAGTATTACGCACTCCATTTCAGAAGATTAGCATTTTGAGATCACAATAAATCAAGTACATCTTGGAAGTGTATAACCCTAAATTTCGACATGCATATACAAAACCTATAAAATTTATATAATATTCAATCGTACAGAAGTAAAGAAAAAAGAAAACTAGCTTACAAGTACATCAAGCATTTGTGATAAGTTCTCAGTATGATTCGTTCCCGCATGCACCAATCAGAGGTGAATAAATAGAAAGAGCGGAGAAGTATGGAAACTCAACACCTGCACACTGGCTTTCAGCAAGCAATCTGTATTTTCTTTCAATCCCAAGCCATGGAGACCATAGAATTTGATAGCCTCGCTTCCTTGAAGGTCAAGTTGGCCGTGTACTCGAGGCTCTTTGATGCACCAAGAATCGCTTGTGTAAAGTGGAAACGACGTGTCTTCCCTTCATCCAGTAGGGAGCAGCAGAAAGACCATAAAAGCTGCCAATTGGCAATGAAAGGAAAAACGAAATTATCAATAACCCGAGGTGAGGTATGTAGAATGGCACAAAACCAAAATTGATTCGACCTTGATTGAGTCAGTACAGAAAAAATTTCTTTGGACCCTCCGTCCATCTGGGAGACGAATTCCAACTCTGCAGAGAACTTCCTTGCTTGGTTTTGGCTCTTCAGGGAGAGGGGGGTATTCGAGCTTATCATCAGAACTGGTCTCAGAAAAAATTAGAAAAAGAAAATCTCGAACCTCCCGCGCAGCATCACGACCGCGCCCGCGGCGGCGGGCTGGCGGAGGCTGACGTCGGACACGGCGCCACTCCCGCTCAGAACGCAGACGCCGCGCTGGCAGAGGCTGACCTCCATCACCGGCTTCAGGTCCTCCGACGACCCCTCCGATATGGTCGAGATCGCACCTCGGCTAAGATCCATCGATCAGAAACCCTAACCTAACTCTTGAGGAAATTGGGGGAGAAGAGGTTTGGAGAGATGCTGCTCCTTAGAAAATGGATAAGAAATGAATTTTCTCTCCACCCACTTAGCTTTTATACAGTGAAAAAATTACAAGTTTGCCACCTCTCTAAAGTATTAATGACGTTTTGTTTTATAAACGTTATAAAAAGCCCAAAATTAGTCCAAACCGTCATAGAAAAAAGGTATTTTTCAACTTGATAACGCTTATGTATCAGCCGTCATTAAAACTCCCCGTCGAGCATCATTAAAAGGGTTTTTTGTTGTAGTGCATTTTTACGACGGCGGAAAGGACATGACAATGACGTCCCTTATAGAGATACGCCAGAAGGAGAAGGAAACAGTTCGAGTGTTCATCGAACGCTTCCGACAGGCCTGCTTCAGACTACCCCCGGACATGCCAGAACATGCGCTTCTCTCCTCCTGCAGCATAAACATGCTGCCTGCTGTAATGCCCCGCTCCGCACGGTACATTATGCTGAGTCGTTGCCTCGAAGAGTAGCGTTGACCCGATTGCGTATCGATACGAGTCGATGCGAAGAGTTGCCTTGTCCCGAAGAATGCATCGAGTGAATCGATGCGAAGCGCCGCGTTGCCCCGAAGAATGAGTACGTTGAATCGGCTCCAAGATTCTAAGAAATCGAATCGACCAAGGCGCAAGTCCGAATCGATGCAAGTATTGATTTTAGTTGGTTTTGTGTGCAGGTTATACTTTGACGCGAAAATATTAGAGGTCGATCTTCGGCAATATTTAGTAAGGGGTCCGCGGAACCAAATCGACGCCTTGCGACGGGCTGAGACTTGGGCACGCTAAGGCAAATCGGACGTATGATTCAAAGAAGCATGAAGTGCTCGAATGGCTAAGTCAGGAGAGTGGCCGTGCAACAAAGTTAGGGAATCGAGCCGCATCGGCTCGGCGAAACGACGAAGGCAAATCGACTCAAGGTGGAAGGATTGACTTCTTTTTACTCCTTCATTCGATAAGTCAAATATATCATTGTATGCTAGGTTAACCTATCGACGCCACGGGCGTGGTCCGATCGAAGATAATAGAAGTGTGTGTCGAACACTAAGTTAGTACAATTGAAATGAAACGTGCATCAAATGCACGAGTCGCTACGGAACATTGGATATCGCTAAGGCGAGCGCCTCGGGCGCAAGCCGCAATAACATGGGATAACTGTACTCGGCGAGTGCCTAAGTGCACGAACCATACCGTGCCTTCGCGCACGAGTTAGAAAGGTTAGAACATTGAAAGATAATAGGCGAGCGCCCTAGCGCGCAAGCCACGGACATTGAACATGGAAATACGGCTTCGACGCGTGCAGCAAATGCACGATGCGAAGGATAAATGATAAGTGTGTCAAAACGTGCTTACGTGCACGAGATAACAAAAGATGGCTTCGCTGTGAAGGAATACAGTTGTGGCACGAATGTGGCGGAACTGTCGGATATGACATAATGCCTCGAAAGGTGTTCGGGACCTTCGGGTCGTTCGGTTGGCGAACATTGAGTTGAGGCATAATGCCATTGAACATTGAAACAAAGTATGAAACGTAAGAACATAGAAAGTTAACGAAGGAAATACGAGATGGGTAATGCGGCATGGTGCCCTTCGAAATGTTCATGGCCTTCGGGCGTTCGTTGAGGACATTCGGGCGTTGTGCCAATTGAAATAGCGATAAGCGAACTTGCTTGGTTGTATGAAATATAAGATTCGTTGCATGGCCAAATGGTCAAATGGTCAAATGGACTTAAAGATATAAAAGCCCGTGCATGGGTTTCCCTCGAACGCGACGCACCAGGGCGCTGGGACCGTTCGGCCTAGGAGGGATTCGTTTGAGTATTGTTGGCGCCACTTCGACCGGACAGGGTAGCGACCTTATGGTGAATGTGTTAAGCAACTTGCTGCAATTATTTTGATGGCCTCTGATGTTGGTTAGCAACCGCACGGAGTTAACATCGTCTTATGTTTCGAATATAAGTCTATTCTAGCTTGACAAGCTAGTGACCTTCATATAGTTAAGGGCGATGGGTTTGGAAGTGCAAGGTATGCGTATATCCTGCATGGATGGATCCGAATAGAGGGCACTTATAACATGACAGGGAAAACAGATAGGCGTATTAACCTTGCGTCGGTTGCAAGGGCGGGTGCGTCGATAAGCTAAGTTGCGCCACGAATCAAACACGAGAATGCTTGCTTGCCTATTCAATTCGATAACATGCTTGCTATGATAACATGCTTTACGCTTTCAAAGATGCCATGAAATTGACCCTAAGGAGAACATAGCAAGATCATAAGCTAAGTTGCATGATTCAACGTAAATATTAAAGAAGTTGGTTTGAAAAGAAGATCTTTGCTTCAGTACATGCGAGGACGAACGTACTGATCCCCCACCAGCTTCATGCAGGATGCAGGGAATGGATTGCTCGCGGCGAAGCGTTGCTTGAACGTGTTGAGGCTTGGAATGCCGAAGCGCATTGAAGCGTGCGATCGCATTGACGCTCGGACTATGTAACTGGATTGATGCGACCGAGATATAGAAGGCATGATGTATGGAACGATAAAATCCTTTGTGGGCAAGAGAGAACCTGAGTGTTGTAGCCAATCTGGCATATATTGTTAGGCTATCGAAAGTCTTTGTAATCTCAGTTTCGAATATAAATAAAGAGAATTCTTTCGTATACTCTGTTTTCCTATCGTTGTAAATATCGAATCAAAAGATAACCATTTGAGAATTTGTCATCTTGCCTTGCACGAGCGCAACTCCAGGCTCGTGCGGCATCACGCCCCCTGCGAGGACGATAATTCGGGTGATTCCGGGTCGGGGCGTGACAAATTGGTATCAGAGCTCTAGGCTCAATTTCCTCTGGACGCTTGCTTCATTTCAATTTCAAAACGTTGCCCACCACCAATCGAAATCACTCTTGACTCTACTCGATGCCGCACTGGATGTTCCATACAATAAGTCTAATACAAACCATGTAATTTTGCCGCGTGTTGTTTGGAAATTACATGGTGTTCGTTGGAAAAGTCGGGAAAGGTTTGTTGCTGCAAGTGCAACAAGTTGCGAGATGTAAATTCAAGGATTTGTTGCCGCGGATACAACACGTCGTGAATTGTAATTCGAGATATTCGTTGGTTGCAACGAACGATACGAGAAATGTTGGTTGCATCGGTACAATGAAAGTCGTGAATGTTGCTACAACAATTGCCACGCGTTGATTGTAAATGATGCGTTGAAAAGAAAATGAAAGTTGATATGGAATGTGTCGAACGGATTCACATATCGATTTCGAATGTGCATTGCAAGGAAAAGCGATAAGTCAATATCGAATGTGTTGAACGGATTTGAGCATTGACTTTGAATGTCGGAAATAAAATGTTGCACGAGGTGCAATGCGTATCGAAAATGAAATCGTTCCACGGGGTGCAAGGCGTATCGAAAGTAAAACTTTGCACGAGATGCAACATAAGAAAATGAAAGTTATAAATCGAGAAACGAAATCGGTTCGGTTGCGTGTCGAGCTTGTGTTGGCAAATGAAAACATTGGCCGAGTTGCGTCGGATTTTGATTAATCAGAGTTACGATTGTGATCAAGCACGATCACTGCGGAAATCGTGAGTCGGAAGAGATCGTTGGTTCGTAAAGAGTACATCGCGAGGGAATGACTTAGTTTCTGGGTGGTATATGGCATACCACAGATGCAATGAATGGCTCGATTACGAGTGGTATATGTAATACCATTTGTGCGATGAATTGCATCGACGTATTGTGAGAATTGCGGAAGGTTTGTCCGCAACGGAAGGGGTAGCACCGAGACTCGATTGAGGATTTGTATGACGGCATGTTGATGCAAGTGTTCTTCGATGATCGGTTAGAACGGTAAGGCGGGACTTGTAACATTGAACGATTACGTCGATTAAAAATTTATGTGTCAGTCGAATGACGGGAACTAGCGAAACGATTATGCCTTGAGGCAACAATCGGATCGAAGGGATAGGAAATTCGAAACGTTAAAATCGAACCGCACGACTTACGAGCTCGATGAAAATGTTGGGCGAGGCGAATCGAATCGCACGACTTGCGATCTCGATAGGAATGTTCGGCTAGGCAAATCGAATTGCACGACTTACGATTTTGATAGAAATGTTGGGCGATGCAAATTATAATCGAATCGTACGATATACGACTTCGGTGAAGAGTTGGTTGACGGGAGTAATCGTGCCTAAGAAATAGTTGGTTATGTTACGGCAAAACTCATTTGAGTATGACTGAAAACACGCGAAACTTAGAGGGCGAGATCGTATGACTTGAGGGTTCGATGTTGGATAATCGGTAACTCAGTTACGCGATCAAAGTATAGCGGGATGTGGGAATCGGAAAACGAGTCGATGCGTATGAAAAAAGTTTGTTGCGAACTTGGATGTATGCGATGCAAGCTAAGTTGACGTTGAAACGGATTCAAAGTTGACCCTTACGTTATCGAAATGGATACGGCGTATCGAGATCGATACGTAAGGAAACGTAAACGATGTGAGAATACAAAGTAGAGTGTGCCTCGCGCTATGAAATTTTGTAAGTAACGATACGAGAATGAACGAACTTGGTTGATCGTAAATTTTGTGATTAATCAGGGCGAGACTATAAGTCATCGACGATTGCTCGATGTGTATAGCATCTCGTGTGTCGACCGCGAAATAAGATAAACTCGAACTCATTGCGAGTAGACGCGTCGTAAATAGCAGAATCAACGACGGAGTGCATGACCTTACTCGGAGGATAGTTGTGCTAAGATTGTGCCGATAGAAATGGTTATGTACGGATTGGATAGTCGCATAAGAATCGTCGAAACGTAATTTGGCTCCAAAATAAGATATAGCATGGTTCATAGTACACTATCCTTCGGTGATGATCAACAATTATCGAGCGTAGCTTCGGGGCAGCTGACCCTAGAAGACTTGACCACCAAATCAAATTGAATGCTGCAGACCGTAAGATGATCCATGCGATATCGCATATGGGATTACATCGATAACAAATTAACGCGATGTACGTTGACGATAAGTCTAGGCGATCGGAAATTGTTGGAACAACTTTCGAATGAGAATAATATAGATGGATTTTAAGTATTCGTCGGATGAATGCTTGAACGATTATGTTGGTCGACGATAAAACTTGAAATTCACCAACGAACTTGGTGATTCGGATAGGCGAGTGCGAGAGTCGTGCTATGCACGAGAGGGAACGATAAGGGAATGACTTACGAGTCATGTCGTTAGATTCGGATTTACCTTGCAATTGAGCTTGCATGAATCGAACCTACATTCGATGTTGCGAGACAGAAAAGTTGGGAATTTGGCTAGTGAATTCCTATTCGCTAGGAATCGAACGTAAGGCGTATCGTAAAGACTTTCGTATCAAGGCGATCGTTGTCTTGAGCACCGTCGTCTTGATGTAAACTTTGGGTCGGATAGATTGTGGCCTTTGTGCAATGTCAATTTAAACTTGCATCGGAAGGATTTAAGCACGGTGCCTAGGTAAGTAACCTAGCGGACGTAGTCCTGAATGTTGATACTTTTGCAAGTCAACAAGAGAGAATCATATCGAGATAGGATACAAAGTGAAACATCAGATATCGTTGGATAGTGACGCCGGACGCAAGGCGTTGCGGAGACTTGTTGTGATCGGATGCGCGACGGCTTGACGCGACGCGTAGAATTGATAGTCCCGATGAAACACACAAAGTGAGAAATGCGATTTTTGAATCGTATCGTATGCCTTAACTTTTGTTGGCGAATCGCGTATGTATCAATATGCATGTGTGCTAGAATTGCGAGAACAAGTAATAGAGCCAAGTCCGATCGAGAATACGAGATGGCAAGTAATTGAGAATAAGAGTTACGTGTTTGCATTGTCCGACATCTTACTACTGAGCTCGGCTGAAATACATATATTGGTGGGACGCCTAAAATATGTGTATGATTCTAAACTAAGTTGTACGATCCAAACGATAGTGCGACGAGATCGTGGAACGATCTAATGAAACCCTTGGAAATTTAGTATTGGTTTCGGTTCGGGACGAACCTTGTTTTGAGTGGTATATTCTGTAATGCCCCGCTCCGCACGGTGCATTATGCTGAGTCGTTGACTCAAAGAGTAGCGTTGACCCGATTGCGTATCGATACGAGTCGATGCGAAGAGTTGCCTTGTCCCGAAGAATGCATCGAGTGAATCGATGCGAAGCGCCGCGTTGCCCCGAAGGATGAGTGCGTTGAATCGGCTCGAAGATTCTAAGAAATCGAATCGACCAAGGCGCAAGTCCGAATCGATGCAAGTATTGATTTTAGTTGGTTTCGTGTGCAGGTTATACTTTGATGCGAAAATATTAGAGGTCGATCTTCGGCAATATTTAGTAAGGGGTCCGCGGAACCAAATCGACGCCTTGCGCTGGGCTGAGACTTGGGCACGCTAAGGCAAATCGGACGTATGATTCAAAGAAGCACGAAGTGCTCGAATGGCTAAGTCAGGAGAGTGGCCGTACAACAAAGTTAGGGAATCGAGCCGCATCGGCTCGGCGAAACGACGAAGGCAAATCGACTCAAGGTGGGAGGATTGACTTCTTTTTACTCCTTCATTCGATAAGTCAAATATATCATTGTATGCTAAGTTAACCTATCGACGCCACGGACGTGGTCCGATCGGAGATAATAGAAGTGTGTGTCGAACACTAAGTTAGTACAATTGAAATGAAACGTGCATCAAATGCACGAGTCGCTACGGAACATTGGATATCGCTAAGGCGAGCGCCTCGGGCGCAAGACGCAATAACATGGGATAACTATACTCGGCGAGTGCCTAAGTGCACGAACCATACCGTGCCTTCGCGCACGAGTTAGAACGGTTAGAACATTGAAAGACAATAGGCGAGCGCCCTAGCGCGCAAGCCACGGACATTGAACGTGGAAATACGGCTTCGACGCGTGCAGCAAGTGCACGATGCGAAGGATAAATGATAAGTGTGTCAAAACGTGCTTACGTGCACAAGATAACAAAAGATGGCACGAATGTGGCAGAACTGTCGGATATAACATAATGCCTCGAAAGGTGTTCGGGACCTTCGGGTCGTTCGGTTGGCGAACATTGAGTTGAGACATAATGCCATTGAACATTGAAATGAAGTATGAAACGTAAGAACATAGAAAGTTAACGAAGGAAATACGAGATGGGTAATGCGGCATGGTGCCCTTCGAAATGTTCATGGCCTTCGGGCGTTCGTTGAGGACATTCGGGCGTTGTGCCAATTGAAATAGCGATAAGCGAACTTGCTTGGTTGTATGAAATATAAGATTCATTGCATGGCCAAATGGTCAAATGGTCAAATGGACTTAAAGATATAAAAGCCCGTGCATGGGTTTCCCTCGAACGCGGCGCGCCAGGGCGCTGGGACCGTTCGGCCTAGGAGGGATTCGTTTGAGTATTGTTGGCGCCACTTCGACCGGACAGGGTAGCGACCTTATGGTGAATGTGTTAAGCAACTTGCTGCGATTATTTCGATAGCCTCGATGTTGGTTAGCAACCGCATGGAGTTAACATCGTCTTATGTTTCGAATATAAGTCTATTCTAGCTTGACAAGCTAGTGACCTTCATATAGTTAAGGGCGATGGGTTTGGAAGTGCAAGATATGCGTATATCCTGCATGGATGGATCCGAATAGAGGGTACTTATAACATGACAGGGAAAACAGATAGGCGTATTCATCTTACGTCGGTTGCAAGGGCGGGTGCGTCGATAAGCTAAGTTGCGCCACGAATCAAACACGAGAATGCTTGCTTGTCTATTCAATTCGATAACATGCTTGCTATGATAACATGCTTTACGCTTTCAAAGATGCCATGAAATTGACCCTAAGGAGAACATAGCAAGATCATAAGCTAAGTTGCATGATTCAACGTAAATATTAAAGAAGTTGGTTTGGAAAGAAGATCTTTGCTTCAGTACATGCGAGGACGAACGTACTGATCCCCCACCAGCTTCATGCAGGGTGCAGGGAATGGATTGCTCACGGCGAAGCGTTGCTTGAACGTGTTGAGGCTTGGAATGCCGAAGCGCATTAAAGCGTGCGATCGCATTGACGCTCGGACTATGCAACTGGATTGATGCGGCCGAGATATAGAAGGCATGATGTATGGAACGGTGAAATCCTTTATGGACAAGAGAGAACCTGAGTGTTGTAGCCAATCTGGCATATATTGTTAGGCTATCGAAAGTCTTTGTAATCTCAGTTTCGAATATAAATAAAGAGAATTCTTTCGTATACTCTGTTTTCCTATCGTTGTAAATATCGATTCAAAAGATAACCATTTGAGAATTTGTCATCTTGCCTTGCACGAGCGCAACTCTAGGCTCGTGCGGCATCACGCCCCCTGCGAGGACGATGATTCGGGTGATTTCGGGTCGGGGTGTGACACCTGCAGTCAAGCTCTGGCACAACTCTACTCCTCCTCCCGACTGGAGCTCCTTGATCATTGAAGCAGAAGCCGCGGAGAAGAAGGCAGCCAACGCTCGTCTTCTGGGAGTCAGTTTCCCTGCCTTCGAGGACAAGGGAAAATGGCCTGCAACCAACAACCCCGGACGAGAAGCAAAGGGAAAGCAGGCATTGACTGTCAATGCCTCAAAAGGTGCATCAATACCTACTCAGAAGCCTCCACTTGCACCAAGGCCGAAGGAGGTTTATTCGTTCAACGACGAAGACACCCTGCAGCTCTTTGAGATACTGAAGCAGGGCGACAAGATCAAGCTTCCGGACCCCAAGCATTCCGATGAGGTTGGAAAAGTGGACAACTCGAGGTACTGTCACTACCATCGGCTTGTCGGACACCTAACCAAGGACTGCTATGTCCTCAAGAATTACATCCAGCGCATGATCAATGCGGATGTAATATTCGTCGACTATGAAGAGAAGATGGTGTCGGCCAACGTGGTGTCACACCAGTTTGGCACCCTGCCACCGACTATAACACAGGATGGCGTCGTCCCCATCCCTAAGGCGACAATGGAGGTGGTTAACTTACCACCAACCCGTGACAACGTGAGTGGACTCATCCCACTCACCACATCTCGGGGAGAGATCCTGTGGGTTCACCCCGATCTCGTCTTCGAGGTGACTCAACCGGAGGTACGCCCTACCTCCAAGTCCAAAGGCAGGAAGATCAAGTCTTGCCGCATGGTCTCTTCTTCAGCGGAAGAAGCACTTTCTGTGCAGACGCGTTCACAACAGAACGCCCAACCCGACGAAGCTGCCGTCGAGATGGTGCCTTCTGGCACCGCCCCTGCTGTCCAGGACGAGGGCCCGTCTAAGCCCTCAGCAGCCAATAAGTAGAAGCAGATAGAGGCCCGCTTCGATAGGCCTCTACGAAAAGAGAATGCTTCGGGGCTAGCCAAGCCCCACAACTTCGACATACTGGCGCAACTGGCCAGTACTCCTGCTCGCCTATCTCTGTTCGAGCTCCTCCGTCTTTCCAAAGACTCCCGACAAGCTCTCTGCGAAGCTCTGAAGGATGCTAAATCCTTCCTCAGTCAGGTCAAGCAGCCGAAAGATCTCCCGACTGTGTGCAAGCACTGTCACTGTGCAGAGGAGGTTATCCCCAATATAACCTTCATCCAACAGGACATGTTAATCAAATAAAATTGACACAACAGGCCGCTGTATTACATAGGGTACATCGGTTCAGTCAAGGTGAAGCAGATTCAGATTGATCCGGGGTCTTCCCTCAGCATCATCCCGAAGACGCTGCTCTCAACACTGGGGATCCTAATGTACCGACTAGCGCCCTCCAACACGACAATCAGTGGTTTCAACGCTAGCAAAAGCGAACCACTGGACAAAATACGACTAAAGTGCCACATCGGTAACCTCAGAACCGAGGTCACTTGTTATGTCGTGGACGCTGAAGTCAACTACAACATTCTGTTGGGTCGCCCATGGCTGTACGAGTACATGGTGGTGACATCCACGCTCCACCAATATATGAAGTACGTGTCCACCAACAACGTCATCCATACGGAGTTCGCGGACATCGACCCTTTCAAAGGGATTAAAGCCTACTTCACCGATGCCGACTTATACAAGTCATCTGACGAGGAGGAGGCCAATGATGCTGACGACGAAGCAGAAACGGCAGCAGAGCCGGACATGGAGCCTGAGGTCATTTCCGATGCTCCTTTGAAGATCCGACTCAAAGGCAAACTGCCTCAAAAGTTGCCTCCCATGAGCATTAAGCTACCCGGGAAAGCACCAGCTGCTCCTGAAGCTCCCCTGAAGATACGGCTCAAGGGAAAGCCGCCTCAAACATCGGCTTCCCTTGTGGCAAAACTACAGGGGAAGGCGTCAACCACCGGAAGTACAGCGGAAGCACCTCTGAAGGTGCGTCTCAAGGGCAAGCCATCGCCATCCCAGGCGCCAGAGAAGGCCCAGGTAGTCCTCTCGGACTCCCAGATCAGCGCTGTGGTGGACCCTCCCGATCCTACTCCAGTGCTTACAGATGAAGAGCTGGGAGAATATATCTCGGCCGATGTAGATGCCCCATCTCTCGACAATGTAATCCCACGGGATAAAATCTCATATTTCATCAATAACAGAGTGTCTTTTAATTATTCTAGTCTTCCACTTTGGAATGCCATGTATACATTAGATAACGCTCTACGGTCGTTGCAAACACAAATAACGACCGTCCATCATGTAAATCAAGTAGTCCCGTCCCAAGGGGTCTGTTACATAGTCCCACCACGGAGTCGAGACGAAGAATCCATCATCTTTGGCAAGGTCGAGCGCCATTACTACCTCCCGCCACTCGAGCCAGAACAAGATGCCGGCAGAATACAACTCTATCGGTACATGGACAAGGCAAAGTACCTCATCCAAAAGATGGGTTACGACCTAAAAAGCGACAAAGGCCTGAACTATTGCAAAGGTCGACGTCTCCCTCTCCGGATTCCAACACCTAAAGGAAAGCCGCAGGACTACTACAATAGAACTCGACGGGGGGTTGGCTATGTCACGCCACCGTTAACGCCAGAGAGTTCAGACGCAGAGGAAGTTGAACATTCTCACTCGTCTGAAGCATCAACGTGGGATTCCGATACCAGTATCGGATCTGTCTTCAAGAGAGTGCTGTCAGCCAACATGACATCTGTACAATCTCAAAAAGAAGAAGGCGAAGACCAAGCGCCAGAATTCTTCGAAGAAGAACCCTGGGCTCAACGCCTGGGACAATAATAGGAGTCTCGTTTTGAATTACGTAAACCTCCCATTGAAGACGAGGTCGAGCAGATCGACCTTGGGGATGGATCTTCTTCCAAACCCATCTTCGTCAGCAAAAGCCTAAAAGGAGAAGACCGAGAATCTTTAATCCAGCTGGCTAAAGAATATATCGACGTCTTTGCCTGGAGCTACGAAGATATGCCAGGACTTGATCCCCAGATCGCGATGCATAGGCTGAACATCTTACCTGATGCCAAGCCTATCAAACAATAACAACGGCGCTTCCGTCCGGACATCATGAACGCCATCGATCAGGAGGTAGACAAACTCTTGACCAGCGGTTTCATCCGTGAAGAGCAACACCCAGATCGGGTAGCCAACGTCGTCCCCGTCACCGAGAAGAATGGGAAAATACGACTCTGTATCGATTTTAGAGACCTCAACTCTGCTTGCCCGAAGGATGAATTCCTGCTTCCAATCACCGACGTGATGATCGACAACACATGTGGCTTCGAGCGCATGTCCTTCATGGATGGGTATTCGGGCTACAACCAGATCAAGATGTTCCCCGATGACGCAAAACATACGTCATTCAGCACTCTAAAGGGCATTTTCTGTTATACAGTGATGCCCTTCGGCTTGAAGAACGCTGGTGCGACATATCAACGTGCTATGAGCACCATTTTCTGTCAACACCTTTGCAAGATAGTCGAATGCTATGTTGACGACATCGCAGTCAAGAGCCGTCTCAAAGGAGATCACCTGCAAGACCTCAAGACAGTCTTCGACCTCATGCGGGCGCATCAACTTAAGATGAACCCCGCTAAATCCTTCCTTGGGGTTTCGAACGGATTCTTGGGCTTCATCATCACAGCGAAAGGCATTCATGTCGATCCCGAGAAGACCAAAGCCATTCTTGATATGGTCTTCGAGAACTTCGAGGCCTACAGGGACGTCTGGCATACATCCGGAGGTTCATAGCAAACCTTTTCGGCAAATGTCAACCCTTCACCCAGCTCATGAAGAAGGGAGTCTCTTACGTCTGGACAGAGGAATGCCAAAAGGCTTTCGACGACATCAAAGCCTACCTGACGAGCCCTCCAGTCCTGGTGGCACCCGTCGCCAGCAAACCATTCCTACTCTACGTTCGTGCCATGGATCATTCCCTCGGTACCCTGCTAGCTCAGAACAGCGACACAGGCTATGAGCAAGCAATCTACTACCTCAGCCGAACTCTAATCGGGGCCGAACACCGGTTCAATCCCGTTGAAAAGGAGTGCTTGGCTTTGGTATTTGCCCTCCAAAAGACTCGACATTATGTCTCGGGGAAGACAATTCATGTCATTTCCCGAGTCAATCCGCTCAGAGTCCTCTTGACGAAGCCAGGATCATTGAACTCCAGGCTAGCCACATGGGCGATCTTGCTAACGCCATACAATATGGTGTTCGTTCCACAGAAAGCTGTTAAGGGTCAAGCGCTGGCCGACTTTTTAGCTGCACACCCCATCTCAGAGTCCTCAAGACTCTATGAAGACATCCCGGATGAGGTCCAGGAATCAAATATCACCGAAGAAGGCTTTGTTTGGCGGATGTTTTTCGATGGCGCTTCAAGAACAGGCCCCAAAGGCCAAATCGTCGCAGGAGTGGGGGTGGTATTAGTCTCCCCCGATCAACTGGTCATCTAGCGTACTTACTTCCTTTTGAAGCCGTGCTCCAACAACGTTGCCGAGTACAACACGCTCATTATGGGACTCCAGCTAGCACAACAGCTGAGGGTGAATCATCTGGAAGCCTACGGCGGCTCAAAGCTCGTCGTAAATCAGATCAGAGGGCAATACGAGGTTCGCCATGAAGATCTGATCCCCTACCATGAAGTTGCATTGAACATCATTTCAACCTTTACCGGGTTCTTCATCGAACACGTACCTCGCCTACAAAATCTAGAGGCTGATGCTCTGGCTGGCCTCGCAGCCTCTTTGGCGGCACCCCTCGGAACTCAACACTACGTCACGGTAGTGGGCCGAGACTTGGTCTGCCCTAAAAACAACCTGCACTCACAAGTGGCTCACGCCATGTCAATGGGTGCCGGTGTTAACGTCCGAGATTGGAGATTTCCGTTCATCGACTTCGCTGTCTACGAAATTCTTTCGGAGGACCCGAAAGAAGCCGTCACAGTCAGGAGGCGCTCTCTTCGGTTCTACTACGATACAACCACTAAAATGCTGTACCGACGCTCCTACGATGGGCTTCTCCTTCGATGTTTGTCCAACGAAGAAGCAGCCGAAGCTCTTCGGGAAGCTCATGATAGAACCTGCGGGGCCCATCAACCTGGTCCTAGGTTGCAAGATCGACTGCGCCGCATGGGCTACTACTGGCCAACCATGGCCGCTGACGCTGTTGAATATGCTAAGAAGTACCATGCGTGCCAGCTTCACGCAGACTTCATTCATACACCGTCCGAACCACTACATCCTACAGTCGCCTCCTGGCCCTTCGAAGCTTGGGGCAAGGACATTGTGGGACCGATCACCCCTCCTTCATCGAGAGGACACCGCTTCATCCTAGCAATCACCGACTACTTCTCCAAATGGGCAGAAGCAGTTCCTCTGGCAGAAGTGAAAAGCTCCAGGGTGATCAGCTTCATCAAGCACCACGTCATCGACCGTTTCGGAGTACCCCGAAGAATCATCCACGATAATGGTCCTCAGTTCATCAGCCATGTTTTCAGCCGATTCTGTGACAAGAATCGCATTCAAACCGTGGCATCAACCGCCTACAATCCGGCAGCAAACGGATTGGCCGAGGCATTCAACAAGACTATCGTCAGGATACTCAAAAAAGTCGTGTCATCTAACAAATGCGACTGGGACGAAAAGCTCGGCGAATGCCTTTGGGTCTACCGCACAACGGTACGGACCCCGACAGGCAACACACCATTCTCCTTGGTCTACGGGAGCGAAGCGGTACTGCCTCTCGAGATTCAGATACCCTCACTACGCGTAGCAATCACAAACCAACTCACAGAAGAAGACAATCAATGTCGTCGTCTGCAGGAAGTGGAGGCACTTGACGAAAAGTGTCTTCTAGCTCAACAACGCATCGAACTCTAGCAAGCCCGTATATCACAGGCTTTCAACAAGAAGGTCAAGCAGAGGACTTTCCTAATTGGCGACCTAGTTCTAGCAGTCAGGAGGCCGATGGTGTTGACTCACAAAACACCAGGAAAGTTCGAGCCCAAATGGGAAGGACCTTTCATCATCGAGACGGTATACTCAAACGGTACTTACCGTCTCGCCAAACCCAATGGGGACTTGTTCCTGATGTCCATCAACGACAAGTTCCTAAAGAAGTACTACTCTTGACATCTTTTCAGACATGTGCTTCAACTCCACAAAATCATACACTTCCGGAACCCAGCTGTTCCGTAGCATCCTCCAGTAGAAGGGCAACCACGTCCATATCACCTCTGAGTTGTCCCCCTACACCCTACAAGGCAGAATCTTATACCCCGTAAGACTACGCTATCCTTCATGTTTATCACGTCCACATTACCTCTGAGTAAACATTCCGTACAGACAACCCCCGTGTTGCCGTACATTGATCACAGAACTTTTACGTCCACATTACCTCTGAGTAGTTCCGTGTATCCCCCAGAGTCATTCCTACCACGTCCATAACACCTCTGAGTAGGAAGATTCTATCATTTGAACCCCATATTTGCCACGTCCAAATTACCTCTGAGCAAATACATTGGGTCTTTCAAACTTATTATCTGTATCTAAAACTAAGGTACGCAAAAGATAATAGGTCCACACAAATCATCAAAGTTCATGACAAGCAAAAATGAACACATCGCAGAAAATGGTGTACTTCTTTATTTCTAAAAAAAAGAGTAAAGGATTACACTATCCCCAGCAAGAGTTGCAAAAATATAAAAAGCAGAGACTACAAGCCCTAAATATCACCAGGGTTGGCGGAAAGCTCTACGATTCGGCGTTTTAAATCTGTCGTCCGAGTCTCCACAGTCGCCAAGACTCGACGTTCAGCTTCTTGACGCATCGCTTCAACAGCCTCAGCAGAAGTTTTATTCTCATGTTTCTCATCAAGCTGCTGTCTCTGCTGAGCCAGGGTAAGAGCTCGGAGAGTGAAAGCTGCTTCCTCCTTCTTGAATGCTACGTGTTCAGCCTGGACACGTTCGGCATCCAATAGGAGTCGGCCCCGCTGGTCCTCAAGGCGGCATATCTGCGCATCAATCTCCTCGATATTAGCGTCCAATGCAGCTCGCGTCTCCACTGTCTCCTGCGTAGACTGAGATAATCGCTCCACTGCAGCTTTAGTCTCAGCCACTTCGCGTTCCCAGACACTCACTGTAGCCTGGTAGGAAGACTCAGTCTCGGCGAGCAGCTTCTCCTTCTCCGCATCTATTAGGACGGAGAGGTCATTTCGCTGGATGCGCTCTAATTTGGAAAGCCGCTGGTCCAATTCAGCCACCGTGGCTTCCAGAATGACGGCCAGGTGATCGTGGCCCTGGTGAACACGGATCAGGTTGATATGAGGCAATACCAGAGTTCTTGCCGTCGCAAAGCTCCCCTTGGCGTCCATCACTGCCGACACCCTCCTCTACAGCATTTTGTACACTGCCTCAACGATGAATTTCATATATTCATCTGCGCCTTCCAGCACCTGCGGCATCATAGCAGGGGTTAGAGGAGCTACTCCAGTCGGCGGACCGGAAGAAGACCCGCCGACCTCAACCCGCGAGGCTGGAACCTCGGTATCAGTAGGCTCTTCATCAACAGGGGCCTGACTACTAGTCCGAGGAGCCAAAGGAACAGAAGAAGCCGGGACAGGCGTCGAGATCGTACCCCAAGTGGAAGGAGCAACAGAGGGTTCCATCACACCCTTACCCTTCCCAAATTCGGATGTACCACCGACGTCAGTGGCCACCTCTCCAATACCCAACGTGCTATCACCAGCCAATACTTTCCCTGGCAGAACGGAGAGATCAACACTTACCTCCTGACTCGTCCTTGAAGTCAGGACCGACAGACGAGTCTCTTCATCAAATCCCTCTAAAGGGACAGGATCTGTCGCTACCTCCTGATTGATAGCCACCTCAGCTTCTGCCGCTGAGTCTGGGGTAGGGCTCGGCAATGATGCAGCCGACCTCCCCTTATCATAACAAGGAGGGGAATCAACCCTCTCCTCTGTTTCGACCATCTCAGTTGCCCCCGCAACAGGCTCTTGCAACCCTGGAGCGACGTCATCCGAAGACGACGAACTCCACCCTACATCATCATCACGAAGCCCCGTGTCCGCTGGACCCTCAACGTTCAAGGCCCTCACGGCAGCTGGCACCTCCCCGGAAGTTGCTGCAACCTCTGCATCTCTTTTAATAAAGTCTGGAGATAGTAAAACCTCTGTAGGAACATCTCCAAGACTCTCCTCTATTGGAGACATTACCATCGGAGGGATGCGCTCATCAGAAGAGCTTGTTACCTCCTTCGGTTTACTGACACCCGGTTTTGAAACGCGGGTCTTCCTCTTCGACGATCCCTACAAGAAGAAAAGCACAAGTCAGCAAAATGACAAGATGAGTCAAAGTTACGGAGGACTCCTTACCTCAGCAGGAGCTGACTCCACTGGCGGTATAGGTGGCACTCCCGTTGCCTTTGGAGTCGTCGTCTTCCTCGACCTTTTTGGTACAGACGAGCCGGCTTCCGCGTCAGCCCACCTCTTCCCAACAAGGGGATCTCTCACTGATGCTACAGCAGCAGCCCAATATCCTGCCGATTCTGGTGGGCGATATGATCGAGCCACCAACAACATGTTCGCTGTGGCCTCCAGCTGAGTTCCAATGATGAAACTAGTCTCTCTGTCATAACCTGGAGACGCAGCATTCATTGTACAATACAGCTTAGCGGCCGAATACAGGATCTGTGGCCGAGGGTTGCGAACGGGCGCCGTAAACTGAACACCAGTACACCCGGCATTGTAATATTGCCAGCCCCGGGCCCCATCCATCAAACTATCGATGAACCCCAGACTGTTACTGGGATTCCGTAGCATCAGCTGAGTATAGCCAAACTGGCGAGCGAACCTGCTGGGCAGATATGGCTCCAGATAACACCTATTCTGGTTCCGATAGACCAAGTGAGAAGGCTGAATACTTTGCAACCAACGAAAACCCCATTTCGGCAGAGTAATCGTGTCTTCACCAGAGTCGACTAAATCTTGGTCAGCCTCGAAATCTTTGAAGATGGGGGCGACCTTGACAATCTCCCACCCCTGAAGGTAGGACAAAACTCTCCTGCAAACGGGGACGCCAGTATGTAACCACTTCCTCTTGTAGAAGCGGCGGATAAAGGCATCTCCTTCAACATGATCCTCCTCCGGACCGGGACTCATCATATTCGGATGATGCAGAATCAGCCATCCCATAAGATAATGGAATGGCAATTCAGCCCGGAGAAAGTTATCGTTTTTACCTCTCCCCTAGATCACGTCATCAGCAAAAGTCCTCAAATCCCGCAATAGGTTACACACCATCGCGGGAAGAAGAGCTAAGGGATGCCCAAAAGCCAACTTTACGGCAGGCAAAATAAGGTTCCGGTGTACCCTCTCCACTGCACCAGATCCGCCCGCAAACACACAATCTCGGAGCCATATCATCAAGTATGCTGTCAGCACCGCTTTAGACGACATCCGGTGCGTATAGTGCCAAAAGCAGCTATACGCGTTCTCGCCATCCTCATTGGAACGAGGAGTCCTCTCGTCCAGCCGGCTTATCTCAGAAGTCACTTTCGCAGGTTTCAGCCCTTGCGGAGTCGTAAACCGGATCCTCGAGGGGTCCGCCAAATCCTGTTTGAAAACATAATCCCTCCAAGCAGTCACATGAGGCTGGGTCTTGCCTTTGTCCTTCCGGTGCATCAAGTAATGATGGCTCGCCACTTCTTTGAAAACGGCCATCATCTTCGAGTCCTTATTTTCCAGAACCTGGATCTCTTCATTCGACGGGAAATATTCCTCGTACGGTTCTGAGCCCCAGGGAAGCTTGGACACTTCGTATATCTCGTGGAGAGCCAACCCCAACTCCTCCACTGGAGTGTAGAAGGTGCCGGTCTGGGTATTGAACAATTCCAAGAGTGCAAGGAACATAGGCTTATTGAGATCCACGCCAGCCTGTGTGGCACGGATAGTGGCTGTCAGCCCAATCTCCTTAAGCTCAGCCTTGAACTTCGAAAGCACCCAAATGGTCAATTCGTCCCACCTCGAGATATGATGACACCAACCTTCAACCCTAAAGCCACCTTTCGGATACGTGACCCTCGATATCAGCATCCGACTTGCGAAGGTTGAGGCACTAAAGGCAAAAGTGTCATTTGGGACTTCACTGTAGAGGCTCCCAGGACGTAAAGTTCGGCAACTGAACGAGGGACCGGTTCGTGAAGCAGCCAGGGTATCCCTCTGATTCGAGGTAGCATCAATCGAAAGGGCACCCCCTAGGGCTCCCCCTGAGAAGGAGTAAGATCCCAGGGCATCCTTCTCTTCGAAGCTAAACGATAGAAGGCCGTCAGCGGCAACTGACGGTCAAGTTGTCGCATGTACAGTACCATACCTTTTGCAGAAAAGAACCAGTCTTCTTTGACCTTTAGTATCTTCGCTTCAGTCGAGATCAGGCGGTCGCCGAACAAAAAGTCGGGTTTCAAGAGGGTCACATCCTCGGATTCAGCAGATTTCAGTTTTCTGCTCTCTATCATACTCTGGAGGAAAGTCGGTAACTGGTTCTGGATCTGCAGCACCCTCTCAGGAGGTTAATCCTGTAAGATAACACCCTTGGTAGGGTTGACAACCGCCTCATCAAAATCAACTCCCATTTGACAAAGAGAAGCATCAAGAAGGACCTCATTCAGTAAAGGAATTATCATCGATACTGGCACAACAAAAATCAAAAGTTAGGCAAAAAGACAAAGTGTGTCAAAGCAACCTGGCGCATCATCTGGGTTTAAACCCATGTGCCTCAGTAAAAAGCTTCGGCGCATCATCATGGTGTAAACCCATGCGCCTCAGTGAAAGGCTTCGGCGCATCATCAGGGTATTAACCCATGCGCATCAGCAAATAGCTTCGGCGCATCATCAGGGTATGAACCCATGCGCCTTAGCAAGAGGCTTCGGCGCATCATCAGGGTGTAAACCTATGCGCGTTCGTAGTTAATCCTCGGTGCATGATAAAGGCCTAAACCTATGCACGTCGGCGGGGTAAAACCTCGACGAGGACAGAAGTCCATGCGCGTCGGCAGAAGAGAGTTAAGGCACATCAACTCAGTCGCATGATCCAAGGATCGTCTGAACAAAGAAAGAAGTAGAAAAGATGACACCCACCCGTCACAGCGGAGCGAACGTCGGCCGGAGTCACAATGGTGATAGGGGCATCCTCCTCGGCATACTCCACCGGCTCCATTCCCTTGCCAGCACCGTCGCGAGGAGTCTTGGGAGCCATTTCTTTAAGAGAAGAAAAGTTAGGGTTTTTTTAAAAGAAGAACTCTAAAGAAAGCAAAAGCAAGGAGAAGAAGAACTCTCTCTCTCTCCATCTTTCGCCTATTTATAGGGCTTGGTCGCACGCGTGAACCAATGATGTGTGATCTCAGCCGTAGCCTCGGGTTCTGTGAAAAGATAACCACAAATAAAACCAAAAAAGATCATCATTAATCTTTTCTTGGTTACCGAGGCATCATTATTTGCACTAACTGAGCGGAGCATGCACCCCATTACTGACGCACGGAGTATCTATGCGCCCCGACGGTCATGCGCCTCCACTACCATGCTTCTTATTCAAAGTATTCTAAAACTTATCCAAAAGTTTTGAAAGCTTTGAATGGGGTCTTGTAGAAGCATAGAATTTCAGAACCAGAAAGTCTATGCGCCAGACTACATGTGCCAAATCTTGGACAAAGTACTTCACAGCAAAAAGCAACAAATATATAGACATTGAAAGAGGACTTTTTATTTAACATATAAAAGTCTATTACATGTCTAAGAACGACTGTACAAAGGAGAATTTCTACAAAAAAAAGATCCTAAGTCTACCACCAGCAATCAACATGCGCCCTCAGCCAGGCGCATCCCAACATGCGCCCTCAGCCAGGCACATCCCATCATGCGCCCTCAGCAAGGCGCATCCTTTTCAGCAGCTCAGTTATGTGCATCTTCAGTTATGTGCATCCCTTTGGCAGCTCAGTTATGTGCATCCCTTCAGCAGCCCAGTTATGTGCCGCTCTTCTAGCCAGGCTCACCGCTGTCTAAATGCTTCGACTAATGAAGCATTTATTGAGCAGAACGAGGGTGGCAATCAACCCTCTAGCCCAGGAAGGGAAAAAAACCACAAGCCAACCTGTGGCCAGGGAAGGCTTCGAAAGAGCCTCCAAACACCAAGGAAGACCGTGATCGAAACCGCGGCCAAAGGAGCAGCTTTCAACACAACCAGAATGGGCTACACCCATTTTGAAGGAAGAAAGAGCCACCAAAGCCGTAGCACCGCAATTCCGATCTACGGCTCTTCCTGCACAACGAAGACGAGGCCCGGGCTTCCCTATCTTTGTATGCAACAGGCACCTTCCGCCTGCCTCGGAAGCCCTCGACTCCGACTTTTGGATGTAACAGTCACCTTCAAGTGCATCAACAAAGACACTTCGTCGCATCTTCACTCTCGGGAGCATCTCATCAACAGAATGCATTCGAGTACACAAGTTCATGTTGGAAAGATGTGAGAGAACAAGAGGCCAACCCTCTCTCTATACCACTATTTATAGGCCGGGCAAATCAAACCCATGCGCCAAGTGGATGGCTCTCCGAATTCCGTGCAATGAATTTGTATTAAATTGATGAACCGGACGCTTCGAATTCAGCCAAGTCAAAACGGCTATTTAAAGCACTCGAAGAACGTAACATTTACACCATCAAAAGACGTCTCACGAAGCAGATGCGCCGGCCAGACCGCACATCACATAGACGCGCCCTTCAACATCAAGCGTATCATACAGACGCGCCTTTCAGCACCAAGCGCATCACAGGGGATGCGCCCCCATGCGTCCCCATACGCTTAGTGGAACGCCAACCGACGTGCCCACTCAGCTGTCCATCGAATGTCACAAACATTAAATGCTGAACTGACAGAGTTGGCAGCACGCCTTCTAAAGTCTGAACAGTCGGCAACTTTTTCAGAAGACGAAGCATCGCCAACGTCAGCATCATCATTACTTCCTTCCGACGGCTACTGCCACGTGGCCACCCAACCATCTCGCATGCGCCTCCGCGGCCATGCGCCTAAATCTGCATATGCCTCAAAAGCTGTGCACCTCAGACTTTTTACTGATCCCTAAAGACAGAAGGAAAGTCACTATCACAACTCTGCATGCGCCTCAAAAGCCATGCGCCCCAGACTTCTTCCTGATCCTAAAAGACAGGAGTAAAGTCATTACTGAAGCTCTGCATGCGCCTCAAAAGCCATGCGCCCAGAATGGTTCGTGACTCCTAAAGGTTACGAGCCAAGGTCTCCTCATGCGCCCAATCCTAGGCGCATCCTACCAGATCATTCTCCCACCAAATCCGAGATCTCCGAGCCATGGGTCGATGACACTTATCCTTTGACTCAACTCATCCAAGATCTCAGCAACAGAAAGATTTCCCTCCTGCTACATGCCAGCCCACAATAGCAGTATAAAGAATTCAACCCCTCAATCAGGGCGTATCGACCATGTGCCTCCATCAGCAATCACCACGTGGCGTCCCCGCGTACAGGCGCATCCTACATGCGCGCATGAGCAGCCAGCCTGCAAAACTATAAATAGAGGAATCATTTCCTTCTTCTATACACAGACCGACCTACGTGCACATATATTAACCTCCACAACGAACAGACAGAGACTTCGCACCACCATAAAGGCAGATACAGACACTCAACGTCTTCCTCCTCTCAGCAAGCTCCAGCACCCAGAGCAATCCAGACCTTCAGAGAACCGATAACCGTCGTCAGATCGTCAACAGAGTCAACGCATTACCACTCACTCCATTGGCACAAGGAACCCAGATTAAACAAAAGTGTACTCCTAGGACTACGCCTAAGTCCTATATTGTAACACTGTTCTGTTTGTGTTGAAATTTACAATCAAAGAATTTTAATGGCAAACAAGCTCGTGTTCAATTATGATTGTGTCCAGATTCGTCTGTGTCCAGTTCATTGTCCAGATTCTTGGGGTTGCATCTTCATTCCAGTTCGGACATATCCTTCTCAGGTATCATTCTTTATTTTCCATTTTTTGTAATATTGTAGTGTTGTTGCTGGTTTAATAAGTACGGTGTGCAGCAGGATCAGGTCGTGGGGAATTTATGGGTAGCTTGTGTCTGCAGTTGGCCGTGTCCAAGTTTTTGGATCGTTTCCATCTTTCTGGTAGAATCGGTTGCGGAATTGATTGGACCTTGAGTATTATGGGGTGGCTTGTGTCCAGCAGTTGCTGTGTTCAATTCTGTAGGAAATTTTATTTTCGATTTCAAATCATTCCAGGTAAATTCTTTTCCCAGATTAGTGTAGTTCTTCATAGTTGATTTTCTTAGAATGTCGAATTTCTTTTGTTGTATCAGAAGTTGGTGTGTCCGTATGTTCGGGTCTGCGGTTGGTTGTTGATGTTCAGGAAGCTGTGAAGTGTCTATGTTCTCAAATAGAATTTGGCAGCAATGTCGGGATGAACCAGTTGCGGATCGTGTCCGAGTTTTGAATTGGGCGTTCAGATCAGTACGTGTGCGTGTTTGAAGGGTGACGATGTGTCGTGTCCTGGCATTAGGACAGGGGGTGCAGACTAGAGTCGGCCAGAGTGGAAGTGGTTACTTATAAGTAGTAATATTTTGGGTTCAATCTGATGTTTAAATATTTTTGAATGAAACTCACTTGTTTCTGTATTTATACTGAGTTGTAATATTCTTACATATTCGTTTGAATATTATGGTATGGGATTAAGCTCGTGTGTACAGGTTGATTATAGATAAGGGTGATTGATGAGTGTTAGACTATACCAGTTGTGACCTAGTGTTTTGGCTTTTAAATTCTTGTTTGCATTTAAACTATTTGGGAATTGGGTTGAGTGCTGGAGTCATCTACAAGGAAGCTGGGTTATGTTGGACTGTTCGAATCATTGGGACTTTGATTTTTGCTTCTATAGCAGGGTTGATGAGCTGCTCCTATGGCTAAATTTGGTTAAAGCAATTTAGTAAAAGATTTTGGTTTTGTGAATCTTGTTTCTTTAAAATTGTGAAGACTGAGATTTCTGGATCTAATCCCAGTGGCTGGTGCTATCATAGTAAACCTGTGGTATATTTTTGGTTAAGAGTTTAAATTATAGAATAACTCTATTCAACCTGGTATTTATATCCTATATAGGTACTCTATAAATTCATGGTATTTTTCTATATTAAATATAAATGGAAAAGTTTATTTTGTAAAGCAAGTTAGCTTCTTAATAGTAAATGGTGAATTGATAAATAATTAGATTATTTAGTTAAAACCTGATTAGCTAGTGTAGTATTAGAACTTAACCAACTTGTACACATTATCAAATTCAGGTGGACATAGAGACTACTATCTCCCTATTCCCGATCTTCCCAGAGCAAAGGCAAGTACATTCTATGGTCTTGTGCATTTTATTATATCATGTGCTTTCTTGATTGACACGCTACAACATGACATGTATTTCTGGTGCTTATGTTCCTTGTTCTTATTACTTGTACCTGGGGTGGGAAAATAGACTATTTATGTGACCAAACCCAAGAAACAACTCAGGTGTGTTTAGCTTAGACCCCGCATCGTGCACGCGGGTCCTAAGCCGTACCATTCATGTGCTTTCATGTACTTTCATGTGCTTACCCCTAGTCGGTCACATACTTAGATATATTTCAAATATTGTACACACATTCAGGAGATATACCTTGTACTTATTTTCTGTGATTCCTGAGATACCATGTTCTTTCCTGTGCTTACATATCATGTTCTTTCATGTTCTTACATACCATGTTCTTTCATGTACTTATACACCATATTCTTTCTTGTACTTTACATACCATGTTCCCTTGTACTTTCATATCATGATGTCTTGTTCATTACCTAGAACTGTACTTTGCTTCGCTCCTGACTGGATAAGTTGCAGGTATACTTGCAGGATTTATCATTCTACCTTATGGGCCAAAGCCCGGGATCTTAGCTGAGCAGGATGGTCATAATTTAGCTTGAGGTTTCAGGTTTAGACTGTTAGCCTTACTTTTAGATATTGTCTTTAGAATTTATGTACATTTCATTCTTGATGACTCGTACATTTATATACATAGAATTGTGGATTATGGTGATCATTCTGGGATACGTTTTTAGATGCTGTGATTATATACATTATGATTATCTGGTTAGTTTCCCTGGATTGGTACAGCTTACTTTGTTGTGTCTAACGACAAAGGCTGGGCGTGTCCGACTCGTGTCTGATTATTCGGGAGTGGATCGTGACATATTTTTAGTGGTGGCCCATGCAGGTCTATCCTAATGGTACCTAGGTCTTAGCGTACTATTGGGGGACTTGATTACACTAGAAAAACTTGATCACAGCATAGGAAAAATTAAGAAATAATGGTATATCAGGTATATTGATATTCTATAAACACTTGTTGTATTTAGGTCTAGGTTATTTTAACAGTTTTCTGTTTTTCAGATAGTTCAAAAGCACGCGACACCGGAACAGTCGATCCACCTACACTTGAGGGTTACAAGCTCCCACTATCTTCTATCATTCTACTATCCCCATGGGTAGTACGCAGTTGACGAAGACGTTTCAAGAGTTCCTTGACACCAGCAGGCCGTCCTTTTCCAATCCAGACTTGTAAATGTATTTTCCGAGCTAGAGAGGACTTCTGACTTCCAAACTCTCAGACCTTGGATTTTCCTGACATCGAGCGCATACTTTACACCGAGAAGTAGATCGAGAACCTGGAGCCGCCACTGAAGACCACCTAAGTTCCCGAGGACCCAACTTCTATGAAGATTAGAGTCACTAGTCAAGAGACCAAGAATGTAGCGTAGACAATGGAACGAGACGGAAACTAAAGCTCAGAAGAGACATGAAGACTTATGACGAAGTCAGCAATTATCCTGAACCCGCAAAACGTCGCCACACTCAGACCACGCTTCTTCAGCCCAGCAGGAGATTCAGATTCAGATGACGACCACTTGCAAATTTTGTCGTCGCCAGGACACCACTTCGAAGAGTGCCGCATGTTGGCACATTTTATTTTGATTATTAACAGCATCTTCGTAGTTTAGTTTTCTGCGTCTTCAGATACATATCCTCTCAGAAGCTCAACTACATAAAGACTTTCCGTTCAAGAGCATCCATCCTTCGCATCGAAGATTGAAGCAGCTACCGGCGCTCCTTGCATAAGATGGCATTCTCCTGCTTAGAGTCTTCATGTCTGTACAAGTCTAGGTATATCTGTAAACACCTAAGGACGGAAGACAAGTGAAAGAACAAGTCAAAAATCAAATACCTACAGAGCGGCATACCGGCGGCATGCTTCGACATACCGGCGGTATACCGTTTTTAGAGTCTAGAAATTTGTTGTGACAAATTGTCGGCATACCGACGACATGCTTCGGCATACTGACGGTATACCGATTTTTGTGTCCAGAAAGTTGCTGTGACAAATTGTCGGCATACCGACGGTATACCGTTTTTAGCGACCCAAAAGTTGTTGTGACAAATGGTCGGCATACCGACGGCATGCTCCGGCATACGGACGGTATACCATTTTTAGCAACCCAAAACTTGCTGTGACAAATTGTCGGCATACCGACGGCATGCTCCGGCATACCGGCGGTATGCCGAGTTTCAAATATTTGGTTTTTGATTTGCTCTGACTACCATTAATGGCCGTATTTAATGCTCTCAAACGGTCATTAATATGACCGTTACTATTTGGCCGATATACCGACGGTATGCCGCTGCATACCGACGGCATGCCGGTCTGCCTGTATTCAGAAGCATTAAATGTCTCCAACTCTTGGTTTCTCTATAAAAGAAAGCCCTCTCTCTTGAGGACTTTACCAACTCTTGCCATAAATTTTCCAATAACCAAGAGCTCCACCATTAATACTCTTCAAGCTTTTAATTGTCATCCTCTCCCAAAGTGATAGAGTATTTAAGAGTTGTAAATTTTGATCTTCACGTGTTAGAAGATCAACAAGTTTCTCTTCTCATTTGTTTGAAGTTGGCGAGCCTTCGTAAGAAAACTCGTGTGTAGAAGTTGGCGAGTCTTCGGATCCAAACTCGTGTTGAAGTTGGCGAGTTCTTCGGATCCAAACTCGTGTGTACTATTTGTCTAAATAGTGGATTTAAGCCGGAGAGAGTTCCGGGACTGGATTGCCTCAAGCGAGGATACCAGGATACATCTTGTGTTTGATCTTCTCACTCTTTACTTTTATTTGTCATATATTGCCTCTGTTGCACTAGTAATTTTTTATTATCCTATTCACCCCCCCCCCCTCTAGGGTTCTACAATTGGTATCAAAGCTTTGTTCTCTTGATTTGGATTTACACCCTTTGAGTGATCCATGGCCTCAAACCCTAGTATCAACACCTTCCACAATGAAGGACACTCCACAAATAGGCCTCCCCTATTTGATGGAACCAACTATAACTACTGGAATATTAGGATGAGCATTTATCTGAAGTCTATAGATTTTGATTTATGGGATTGCATGATAAATGGTCTTCCTACTCCTTCCAGAGTTATTGAGGATCTTGCTTCTGACACCCTTCGGGACACACTTACTGAAAACACCAAGAAGCTTACGAGTCAAGATGCCAAGGCAATGAATGCTCTTTATTGTGCTCTCGACAGTAGTGAATTCAACCGAATCTCTACTTGCAAGACTTCTAATGAGATTTGGAAGTTACTTGAAGTCACACACGAGAGAACTTCACAAGTGAAGGAATCCAAGATAAGTAGACTCACGCAAGAATATGAGTCCTTTAAAATGAAGCATGATGAATCTATTACTTGCATGTTTACTCATTTTGGTGACATTATTAACCCTCTCTCTTCTCTTGGTAAGGAATATCCTGCTCGTGAAAAGATCAGAAAAATTCCTAGAGGATTGACGAAAATATGGAGTCCTAAAGCTACCGCAATCATTGAGGGGAACGATCTAACAGTCATGAACCTTGAGACCCTCATGGGTAACCCGATGACTCACGAGCTCGATATGAAGGATCAAGAGGAATCCTCCATACAAGAGAAGGAGAAGGAGAAGACCAAAGAGAAGGAGAAATCTCTTGCTCTCAAAGCGACAAAGTCCTACTCCAAGGATAGCTCCGACGACAATGAGTCGGACGACGATGAAGAAATAGCTCTCACAGCTAAGCACTTCTGAAAGTTCCTAAAATTCAACAAAGCCAACCGCTTCAGACGAGACAATGAAGAAGATCCGGCGTGCTATCAATGCAGAAGACCCGGACACATCAAGAGGGATTGTCCGATGATACGAAAAGACTCAAGCAAGTACGAGAAGCCTAGCAAGGGAAGCCCGTCCTCCAGAAAGTTCACCAATACAAGTATTTGGTGTGAAAGTGACGCGAGCGACTCCGACAATGACAAGGAGTGCAAACACAATGCCAATGTCTGTCTCATGGCAACCGATGAGGTACTTGATGATTTCTCCTTAAACACTCTTACCTATGATGATTTGGAGAAAGCTATTCTTGAATTGCATGAAGAGCACAAAGGTGTTCGGAATAAATACAACAAATCTTTTAGAGGTTGAAGCTCTTCAACTTGAAGTAGAGAGGCTCTCAAGCATCATTATTGATGTAAAGGGAAAATCCCCTGCTTCTGACACGGATGAAATAGAGTCCTTGCGACTCAAGTTTCATGAATCTCTTGACACCATCAAGAAAAAGGATGATGTGATTCAAACCATGAGAAGCTCTTATGAATTTGCTATGCACAAATTCCAAGATGCTAATAGGAGAGAATATGACACTTCTATTAAGTATAATGATCTTCTTATGCAGTGTAAGAATTTTGGTAATAAGGACACTACTCACATGCATGCTCCTAGACATCTCCACACTCACCACAATGCTAGGCATACTTCACACATGAACACTACACACAAATCCTTTCCTAACACAAGGAAAGGACCATTTGTTAAGAAAACACTTCGCATCATGCTTTTTATTATCATCATCATAATACTAATGCTAGAGCTCCTCGTACTAGAGATTCACACATGCATGATTCTCACATATCTTCTTCTAAACCCTCTATGATTTGCAATTACTATGGCTTGCATGGACATACAACCAATTATTGTCATACAAGGAAACTTGTTGACAATAAAGTTTTTATGTGGGTTTCTAAGACTAACCCTCAAGGACCCATAAGATCATGGGTACCAAAATGTTCATCTTCAACTTATGTTGTAGGTAAAGAGTCCTTCTCATGCTAGAAGCAAGTGGATTCTCGATAGCGGTTGTTCACGGCACATGACCGGGGATGCTTCATTATTTACAACGCTATCGATGAAGAAGGAAGGACACGTCTCTTTTGGTAACAATCTCAAAGGTCACATTATAGGGAATGGTAATATAGGTTTCCCTCCTTATCCTTGTATTAAGAATGTGTGTCTTGTTACTAATCTTAAACACAATCTTCTTAGTATTAGTCATCTTATCGATAATGGTTATGATATCAAGTTTGTTAAGCTCAAATGCTTCATTACCGATAGTTCTAATGGATCTATTGTTTATGAAGGAATTAGAGAAAACAATATCTATTTTTATATCTTGTTGAAGATACTAACAATGACAGGTGCTTAGTTGCTAAAAATGATGAGAGTTGGCTTTGGCACATGAGGCTTGGACACGCCAACATGGATACCATCTCTCATCTTGCTACCAAGAAGCTCGTAAGAGGACTCCCAAGTATCCCATTCAAAAAGGATATGGTATGTGAAGAATGCGAGAAGAGTAAGTTAACAAGGTCTTCCTTCAAATCAATCAACTTTGTGAGTACTTCTAGACCCCTTCAACTTATCCATATGGATCTTTTTGGGCCTAGTAGAGTTGCTAGCCTTGGAGGCAAGCTTTATGCTTTTGTTTTAGTTGATGATTTTTCAAGATTTACTTGGGTTATTTTTCTTGCTTGCAAAAGTGATACTTTTCGTGAATTTGTTGCCTTTTGTAAACGTGTTCAAAATGAGAAAGGTTTTTTAACAAAATTAGAAGTGATCATGGAGGAGAATTTGATAATGCCGATTTCAAAAGATTTTGTGAAAAGAATGGTTTTGGACATGATTTTGCTTGTCCACGAACTCCTCAACAAAATGGTGTTGTGGAGAGAAAGAATAGAACCCTTGGCGATATGGCCCGGGTTATGTTAAACCAATATAAGCTCCCCCAATATTTTTGGGCGAAAGCCGTTAATACGACATGTCATGTTATTAATAGGGTCTTGATTAGACCTATTTCTAAGAAGACTCCTTATGAGCTTTGGTTTGACAAAATTCCTTCTATTGAATATTTTAAAGTTTTTGTTTGCAATTGTTTTATTTTGAATACCAAGGATAACCTAGGCAAGTTTAAAGAAAAAGCCTATGAAGGAATATTTCTTGGATACTCTACTCATAGTAAAGGTTTTCGTGTTTTTAACAAAAGAAGTCTTGTTGTCGAAGAGTCAATCAATGTCTCTTTTAATCAACTCAACTCTTCTACATTCTCCTCTTCCGAGGATATTGATGACATCTCGTTTGGATTGGAGAACTCCTCTATTGAAGATCGTCCTTCTTCATCTAACAATGAAGTTGTGACTCCATCAAAAGAGTCTCCTCCTCTCGAGCCTCCTCAAAAGGATCTCCCAAAAGAATGAAGATTTATCACCAATCATCCTAAGGAGCTTATCATTGGGGATCCTTCCTCAAGTGTTAGCACTAGATCCGCCACTCATGATCTTTGTACAAATGTGGCTTTTATCTCTCAAATAGAGCCTAAATATGTTAATGATGCTTTTCTTGATGAGTTTTGGATGATATCTATACAAGAGGAGCTAAATCAATTCGAGCGAAACAAGGTTTGGGAACTTGTCCCAAAACCTAGCAATCATCCCATTATTGGAACAAAATGGGTGCTTCGTAACAAACTTAATGAAGATGGGTTAGTGACTCGTAACAAAGCCCGATTGGTTGCTCAAGGCTATAACCAAGAGGAAGGCATTGACTACGATGAAACCTACGCTCCGGTTGCCCGGCTTGAATCCATTCGTATGCTTTGTGCTTTTGCTTGTTTTAATGACTTTAAGCTCTTTCAAATGGATGTTAAGAGTGCTTTTCTAAATGGTATTATTAAAGAGAAAATTTATGTTAAACAACCTCCCGGCTTTGAAAATTTTCAATTTTCAAATCACGTGTTCAAACTCCACAAAGCCCTTTATGGCCTCAAACAAGCTCCTCGTGCTTGGTATGAGCGCCTTAGCTCTTTTCTTGTTTCTCACAATTTTTCAAAGGGGAAAGTTGACACAACACTTTTTATTAAATCCCATAACTCTCTTATTGGTTCAAATTTATATCGATGATATCATTTTTGGTTCTACTAACAACACACTTTGTGTAGAATTTGCTAAAGTTATGCAGGAAGAGTTTGAAATGAGTATGATGGGTGAACTTTCCTTCTTTTTGGGATTACAAATCAAACAATGACCCAAAGGAACCTTCATCAATCAAGCGAAATATACAAAGGACCTCCTCAAGCATTTTGATCTCGACTCATCCAAATCAATGAGGACTCCTATGGCCACAACGACAAAGCTTGACAATGATGAAGATGGCACATCGGTCGACATTCGTAAGTATAGAGGTATGCTCGGTAGCTTACTTTATTTAACTGCTAGCCATCCTGATATCATGTTTAGTGTTTGCTTATGTGCACGATATCAAGCCAATCCAAAGGAATCACACTTGTGTGCCGTTAAGCGCATTTTTCGTTATCTCAAAGGCACCATTAACATGGGTCTTTGGTATCCGAAATCCTCATCCTTTGAGCTTTACGGCTTTTCGGATGCGGATTTTACCGGATACAAGATTGACCGAAAAAGCACTAGTGGCACATGTCAATTCCTCGGAAAGTCTTTGGTATCGTGGTTTAGTAAGAAACAAAATTATGTTGCTCTTTCAACCACTGAGGCCGAGTATATTGCGGCTGGTTGTTGTTGTGCACAAATTCTTTGGATGTCACAAACACTTTTAGATTATGGCATTTCTCATTCTTGCACCCCTATTAAATGTGATAACACTAGCTCAATCAATCTCACGAAAAACCCGATTTGTCACTCACGCACGAAGCACATTAAAATTAGACACCATTTTCTTCGTGACCATCAACAAAATGGAGATATTCGTCTTGAATTTATTGATACTATCTATCAGTTAGCCGATATTTTCACCAAACCGCTCCCGGAAGATCGTTTCACCTTCCTTTGCCGTGAATTAGGCATTTTATCCTTTGATCCATAATCCCTCTCGGCCGGCACACCGACGGTATACAGCGGTATACCGACGACATGCCATTTTTTGTTTTAGAATTAGGTTCTGTTTCGAAATGCGGCATACCATCGGTACACGTCGGCATACCGCCGGTATGCCGGATGGAGGCGGACAGGATTTCAAATACAGCTCTGGGCCCACTTTTATTCTCTCTCCCCTTTATTCCTCTCAACCCTCATTAAATTCACTCACATCCATCTATTCCCTATTAATTACTCTCTCTTCTTTCAACTTCTCAACATCCCATCACATTTAATACCCATCTCTTCACCTCCTCCATTTACTCCCCTTTTTACTCCACTTTCCATATTTTCAACCCACTAACCTTTCATATCCCCCCATTACTCCCTCCACATCCGTTCCCAACCCTCCCTTCTTCTTCCCAAAGACTCTCCTTCTTCTCTTCCGGCGTGTCATGCCCGCGGGAAAGCAGAACCTCTACTACGGCTCCCTTATCACTCTCCTTCTGGAAGCCCGGCAAGTTGATCTATCTCTTTGCTCCTCGGATGGCATCCCTTCCTATCTTGCTGTTTCTCGTTCCCTTAGTGGCGCCTCTACTTCACATACCTCGTCTTCCCAAGAGCAACCGGCATCCACTCTTGCTGCTCCCGCATCTATTCCTCCTGCTTCCGGCCGATACATGCCGCTGATTCAGCAGCACTTCGACATACGCATGGCCCAGGCAGAGGAACAGATGAGGGCTCATACTCGTGGCCTTGGAAATCTGATTCAAGCCCGCTTTCATGATCAAGCTTATTTTATCCAGCGCACCATTCAAGACCAGGACATGTATCTGGATCTCAATCTTCAAGATCCAATGTACCAGGGTTTACGCTTCTCCGATCCCAATGCCTATGGGTTCATGTACCCGGACGGCATTGATCCTTATGGTGCCTTTCAACAAGCTCAGGATGGTGGGGACGACCCGGCGGATGATTAGGGCTGGCTACCCTTTGGATGATGGTCTCGAATAATGTGTGGTTTAGTTATGTGTGTTTGTTTGTTTTTTTTATGTTCTGTCTTTTGCGGTCCTTCGGGGATCTTTGTGTGGTTGATCCTAGTACTTTGCAGTCCTTCGGGGACTTGGGTTATGTTTTTCTCTTGTTATCAAACTCTCGTGGGGAGAGTCTTCTTATTTGTCTTTTGTAGTAATGAACATCTTGCATGTATTAAGCTATCACTTTCATATATAAATACATGCTTTTTATTCTATACTCTTGTTCTCATTATTGTAATTTTTTAAATATTTGTTTTCCCATCTTTGACTAAGTGACAAAGGGGAAGAAAACGTATTGAGGGGGAGTTGTCTTCCTACGGGGGAGTTACTCCCTGAAGATGCTATCTCTCTATTTTGTCAATTATCAAAATGGGGGAGATTGTTGGCACATTTTATTTTGATTATTAACAGCATCTTCGTAGTTTAGTTTTCTGCGTCTTCAGATACATATCCTCTCAGAAGCTCAACTAAATAAAGACTTTCCGTTCAAGAGCATCCATCCTTCGCATCGAAGATTGAAGCAGCTACCGGCGCTCCTTGCATAAGATGGCATTCTCCTGCTTAGAGTCTTCGTGTCTGTACAAGTCTAGGTATATCTGTAAACACCTAAGGACGGATGACAAGTAAAAGAACAAGTCAAAAATCAAATACCTACAGAGCGGCATACAGGCGGCATGCTTCGGCATACCGGCGGTATACCATTTTTAGAGTCTAGAAAGTTGCTGTGACAAATTGTCGACATACTGGCGGCATGCTTCGGCATACCGGCGGTATACTGATTTTTGTGTCCAGAAAGTTGCTGTGACAAATTGTCGGCATACCGACGGCATGCTCCGGCATACCGACGGTATACCGTTTTTAGCGATCCAAAAGTTGCTGTGACAAATGGTCGGCATACCGACGGCATGCTCTGGCATACCGACGGTATACCGTTTTTAGCAACCCAAAACTTGCTGTGACAAATTGTCGACATACCGACGGCATGCTCCGGCATACCGGCGGTATACCGAGTTTAAAATATTTGGTTTTTGATTTGCTCTGACTAGCATTAATGGCCATATTTAATGCTCTCAAACGGTCATTAATATGACCGTTACTATTTGGCCGGTATACCGACGGTATGCCACTGCATACCGATGGCATGCCGGTCTGCCTGTATTCAGAAGCATTAAATGCCTCCAACTCTTGGTTTCCCTATAAAATAAAGCCCTCTCTCTCTTGAGGACTTTACCAACACTTGCCATAAATTTTCCAACAACCAAGAGCTCCACCATTAATACTCTTCAAGCTTTTAATTGTCATCCTCTCCCAAAGTTATAGGGTATTTAAGAGTTGTAAATTTTGATCTTCACGTGTTAGAAGATCAACAAGTTTCTCTTCTCATTTGTTTGAAGTTGGCGAGCCTTCGTAAGAAAACTTGTGTGTAGAAGCTGGCGAGTCTTCGGATCCAAACTCGTGTTGAAGTTGGCGAGTTCTTCGGATCCAAACTCGTGTGTACTATTTGACTAAATAGTGGATTTAAGCCAGAGAGAGTTCCGGGACTGGATTGCCTCAAACGAGGATACCAGGATACATCTTGTGTTTGATCTTCTCACTCTTTACTTTTATTTGTCATATATTGCTTCTGTTGCACTAGTGATTTTTTATTACCCTATTCACCCCCCCCCCTCTCGGGTTCTACAACGCAAAAGACGAAAGCTATGCTTGTACTGCTGATCGCCTGCCCACCAAGTCAAGGATTTTCCAGAGACCGTTGATCACACTGCCCAAGGACGAGTACGAGGAGCACCAGGGCTACAGCAAGGGGACCAACCTCTTCAGATTCAACAACCACATGGAGCATTAGCGCGTGGACCAGCCTACGACAGAACAGTTGAAGAAGGTTGAAGAGATTCCTGTCCAGGAAGAATACTGAAGATAGACTGAAGACAGAAGATTTTTGCATGGTTGGAGAAAACCATGGATCAGAATTTCTAATCCAGTTTTTCCTTATATTCCTCTTGCACCTAGTTTGTTTCTTAGAAACTTTCTTGTTTCCTATTAAAGGATTATTAGATTTTATTTCCTATTCTGGAACCTTGGTCGCTATTCGAGATGTATTTTGGAAGTTTGTTTCCATTCTTGTTCGTAACTCTGCTCTTATTCGAGATCTTCTTCCTGCTCGATAACTTGTTTCCTATGGCGTCGTTTCCTAATTCAAGATTTGGTTCTACTTGAATTTTGTTCCCCATTCAGACCATGTTGATATTTAAGACTTTACTTCGGATTACATTCCTAATCAACTTATGCCTTTCAAAAAACCTTGTTCGAATCTTGCTTCTATTCGAGATTTCATTTGCAGATTTCGTTTTCTATCTTGAAATTTTGACTCGTTCCCTATGAGATTTTATTTCTCATTCGTGAATTGTTTTTCATTCTATTCACGATCTTGTTTGATCTTGCCTCGTCTTTTGAGATTACACTTGTTTCATATCCGATATTTAATACAATGTTTTCATATTCATTTTTTTTCCATGACTTTGTTTTCTATTATTGGATTCTATTTGAAATTTTGTCATGACCCGCACCCGCTTTTTGGATACGAGACGTGTCCAAGCCAGCCTACACCGCAGAGTCGACGGTAGAACGCTGGTCAAGCCCGTAAGAAATAAATGCTCAAGAAATAACATTTGCTGCTCATTCACATTTCTACATTTATTACAACATTTATAATTAAAGAAAATACAAGATTTTATAATTAATGAAATTGATACAATTGCTTTCTATTTCTAGGTTGACCTCAGCATACGCATGTCTTCCCAGTGCTAAGAATGATTGCGGCTAAACCTGAAAAATGTTAGTTTCAGTCAGGAATGGAACAAGTACACAAACCGACGACAATGCAAAAACACAATAGAATTAACAAGACATGAAAATAACATATAAGATATAAAAACTGGAAAGAACTGATGACATGGCACGGTAGAGAAGAAAACAAGGAAAAACTAATAAAAGACATCTATCTAGGTGGTTTGAAATATCCTTTTCGACATGTGAACGGCTAAGGAGTAAATCTGGCACCCTGCACGTGTCGTGTGCAGCTGCTATTATTCAAGAATAGACTCATGGGATAGTTCTAGGTAGTTCACATGTCTACTAAGATATTTTCCCTCCCGACTACTCCGTGTGACGAGCGTGTCAACAAGCAGCAAGATATATGTATAGACATAAAATGAAAAGACTACTATGAATCTGAAAGCAATCAGAATGTGCACTTGCCTGAGGTCCTTAGTTGGAGAAACCAATAATAATATACCACTCAATGAGCCACAATCAGTCAACACATGCAGAGGTCTCCAGATGCTAAAATAAACAGTACCAACGTTCTCAGAATAGTCAAATTAGCTAGGATTGCCTGTCCTTAAGTCCAATTCTGGACACAGGAGCAAAACGATAATTTGGGCAAAAACGATGTCCGTCGTTGGACCCGCTTTGCATCGAAAAGTGTGCCAGAGTCAATGGTCTCTAAAGTCATTATACTATATGTCTACGGATTCGGTTTTCCGATACAAACCCAACCGTATGTCCAAAGTTGGATTCTGGCAGGCCGTGCACAAAATCGCCCGTTGAGTCGGACCGTGGGGCCCGCAAAACGGTATTCCGATTCTACTATCTCAGAATGGGACCAAACTTGGCATACAGGACCAGAAAAATGATACATCCTGTTGGCACAAGTTTCGTCTCGATCTGACGAGCCTGCACAAAGTAATTGAGAAATTTGCACGAGGTCGATACGGTGAATTTCGACGGATACGCATCAAATTCGTCGTGCACACGCGACCGATTTGAATTACGTCAAAGCCCACACGACCACGAAGCTGTTACGTACCTTTCGATACTTACAGGGCGCGACCACGTCGCCCGGATTGGCGGGACGCACGTTGGATCGGAAGAAATTTCAAAGTTCTAACTGTTTCTACATAGATAATTTCTTGGTTTTGAAAACTGTTTTCTCCTCACATACTAAATGAAAATTAAAATTACAAAATAGGTTAGGAAGCCCTATATGTTGTCTTCAAGTTCACTCAGGTAGTTTCTCAAAACTCGCAACGTATTGGTCACAAAGTGGCGGGAAACATAGGTGTTTGGGTTCAGTAATCTGTTATTACGAAGTAGTTTTTTTTCTGAACTTTCGATTTGATTCACACTCGACTTAAACCAGTTAGAAAGAAACTATTTAACAGGGTTAATATGAGGTCAACTAGGTTTTCCGTAACAATTTACGGTTCGCAAAACGATTGCCTATTAAGGGAGGAATTCGAGGGAGAAGATGGGGTACTTGAGTGCTGCTGCTGTCGCCTGATGCGCCCGGCGCACGCGCACGGCATCCTAGGCCGCCGACGGTGGCCTCGCGGCGGAGTGCGACCGTTGGGGTGGCCGTCCAGGTATTGGCGAGGCTGCGCTGGGGTCGGGGTTAGGGTTTGCGCGAGAATTTGGATGATTCCCAGCCGCGGCTCCCTCTGTATATACGTTCGGCAAACCGAACAGAGGCTTGGGGTTACTCGGGCTGGGGAGTTTGCCCGGGCCAAGTGGGCTGGGCTCATTTGGGCTGATGGGAGGTTGCTAGCTGCCTTCTTGTTCTTTTCCTTTTTTCTTTTTATTAATAACTAATGTGTATATATATATATATATATATATATATATATATATATATATATATATATATATATATATATATATATATATATATATATATATATATATATATATATATATATATATATTATACAAATATAATATTAAAATATATATATATATATATATATATATATATACAATATAATATATATATATATATATATATATATATATATATATATATATATATATATATATATATATATATATAAAATATATATATATAATATATATATATATATATATATATATATATATATATATTTATATATATATATATATATATATATATATATATATATTTTTTTTATATATATATATATATATATATATATATATATATATATATAATATATATATATATATATATATATATATATATATATATATAAATATATATATATATATATATATATATATATATATATATATATATATATTATATATATATATATATATACACAAATATATGTATACGTATATATATATATATTTATGTATATACACCTACACATATATAAATACATATGTATATTTGTATATACGTACACATATACATCTATATATATATATATATATATATATATATATATATATATATATATATATATACTTGTACGCCTATATTTATATATATATATATATATATATATATATATATATATATATATATAAATATATATATATATATATATATATATATATATATATATACACGTATACCCCTATATATTTTTATATGTATATGTACCCATACACAATATATACTATTTATTATATTCATACACGTATATAATATATATTCATATTCCCATACGCTTACACACATATATTATATATATACATATACAAATAAACCCACTAAATAAACTCCATATATTATATATACGTATACACATATATTTATATTCATATATATATTATATTATATATATACATGTATCTAAATAAACTCCATAATACCAATAACCCACAAATAATCCAAAGAGTCTTGGTGTACATATCTGGCCCTAGGAAATTGTACTAATATTCTAAAACTCTATTTAAATAATAATAATAATAGTACCCATTTTGTATAAATAACCAAATATATAGGAAATATTGTTAAGTCTACCCAAAAAGCTAGAAAATATTTGTACATACCTAAAAGTATGTCTACATAGGCTTGGGCTTGGTTTGGGTTCAATCTGCCCTAGTTTGGTACAACTGGGTTCCCTAAAACTAAATAATATAATTAATAAATAAATAATCTTTGATAAGGGTTACGTCGCAACTTGGTCCGGTTTTCCTAATTAGGATATCACTATGGCTCGGCCTTCTCTACCATGGCTAATACACTAGTCAAAGCATGCCACTGCACTACCCGTGCCATGATTCCTAGTCACCTTGTACTCCAAAACTCAACTATGGCTAAAGTCTTCTACCGTAATAACTAACTAAATAATTATTTATAAAAATTCTAAAATTACTATTTAAATCAAATAAATAATAATAAAAATTTTAAAATTTTCGGGAATGGAAGCTACAAATCTACCCACCTTAAAAAATAATTTCGTCCTCGAAATTCTAATTCATAACTATTCCTTAAAATATTTTATGACCTTCTCTAGTCATTTTATACTCCGAGTACTTGAGAACTTCTACCCACATTTGGTCACCCTACTCCTCCAAATTATGGTCACTAAACTTTATAACCTTCCAACTAGTTGCTAACAATTCTACCGGCAGATATCTAGGCATATGGCAACTATAATACCCTCCTACCTATCATGCAATCCAAAATTTAACAAGCAACCAATTTACAAAAGTAGCAAAAAATATTGATAAACTCTAGTAAGCATGACTATTCGTCACTCCGAAGTAGGGAGGATAGGAAGATGAGGCAGAATAATCAGGGGCAACTGTGAAGTTCAAGAGCAGTGGAGAGTATCCAATGTTACGAATAAAAAAGGGGAGTTTATGTACCACCGCCTTATTTGCTAGATTGGGCTACTCTAGTACAGTCACTTGCTAAACCAAGAACACTTGTTTCTTAGAGGAGCTTGCAATCTGTGCAATACAGAAATTATGTTCTCGGAGTTCTAAACAACATTCCAAAATAGGACTGAATTTGAGAAATCAAGTTTGTGGTCTTAATGGGTTCCCGGATTGAACATCAATTGTTGGCTGGATGAATCTTGGATTTCAATCTTATATGGACTGGACAAGATTCCAATGATAAAACTGGTTCTACTAGATTAAGGTAACCTAGAATAGGATTCCACCCAAGCGGTTGAGCTAGTTGCTAGTCAGGTTGGTTAGCTAGGTTCCTAAAGCCCAAAAAATGCGCCTTCAGTGATTTTTGTGTTTAAGTAGCACATGAGGCCTAAATTGGACGGTACCCTAGTGGCATGTGCATAGAGGATTTCGAGTAGGTCACATTCACATATTGGGTCGAATGAATTGAGTCAAAGTTGAGGCTTTAATGGAATTCGAAAAGTATAACGGTACTATGGTAGGGGTCGTAGCTAGTCCTTATAAGCTGAAAGTCGTAGCACAAAAATAGAGTACAAGGGGACGGGTTTGAGTGGGACATGACATACCTAGATGAAGGTAGATTCGTCTAGATCTTGCATATGAAATTTGTTGGAAGGTAACAGCTGGTCTCGTGCTTCGAATATTAATGACACGGCCGGGTACACAAAATAATCTAAATAGAAAGTGGGAGTCCATGGGGCACTAACTATCATTCTAATGGAAATTATTCTAATCAAACGGTAATCCTCGTATATCCTAAAATTTTTAGAAAGCTTACAGTCTACCCACCTTAGAAGCTAGGATATGGTTTTAGGAATAACGAGGTTAGAAGAATTCTAAAGTCCAGATATTGTACCTCGACTCTTGTCAAGTCAAGGACCGTTCCTCAATTTCAGATGGCTAGAAGGTCCCAATAGTAGCTTGAAGGTCGAGAGGAGGATGAGTAACTCAAGGCAAGGTTCCTGTCACTGGCTGACTGTGGATAGCTATACTTGTGTATACAATTATCATAGCCATGGGGATTCTCTGTATCTATCTATTTAATTACGAGCGTTCGTCTTTCCAATTAGTGAAAGACAAAAAACAATGAAGAGTTCAAGAGAGATGTCACTGAATACAATTACGTGATCCAAAGGCGAATGTATAATTCAAGAAGAATTGTCAAAGCAGTCGCGGATGAGATCCTGGAGACATCTACATCTCAATCCACGTAGGATAGTTAAATAAAAAGTGAACCAAAATGCATCATGGTTGATCAGACCATAATACAATGATTCTGATTAGACAATATGTTAGCGGGCGTCCGCATTAAACATATGTCTTGAATCAAGCTCGATAAAAGGACAAGCTTGCAAAACTAGGCCGTAATAGCAGCATTGGTCAAGAGAGTCAAAATATAACTAGGCGAGATTTTTGGAAAAAAAAATGCACAAGTAGTTCGAGTTTTGAGAGAATCAAAGCCTTACCTGGTGTTCTTGCTTATACAGTCATCTTACTATCTTTATTTCATATATATTTCAAATGGTTGAGGGAAAAACTTTGAACCAATTCTACCTCAAGATTTTGTAGATGAATAGCAGAATCAGAAATTATAAACTAACTCCTTACAGCAAAAGAGAATTTAAAATAGACAATTCTAACTTATGTTATAAGATTTATATCTAATAAAGCAACAGAAAATTAAATAGTTTATCAAAATTAACGC
>JANAVB010044419.1:12622280-12633795 GCA_029216955.1 Iris pallida
ACAAAATATTCGGTGACGTATTGTTATTTGAGTAACGGAGCCGAAAGTTCACTGCAGCCAGATATACACTGGCGGGGTAGGAATTCTAAGCAAAGTGATTTCAAATACCTATATGTTCATTGTTACACTGGCGGGGTAGGGATTATAACGACATGGTATGCATTCTTTAAATATCAGTAAGTGTTCATTGTTATACACCTAGTTGGGCTTTCTTTGAATATGCCCTTGCCTATGAATCTACACAACAAACTTTTAGTAACTTACTGTTCTCTGATAGATGCAGATTGTAAATAAGCAAGATCTCTAGACTGTATGTTTTTTTAATTGTTATTTGAAGGAATAAATCCAGTTTTCTATAACAACCAAATGACATCAACTGGGGCAAGTATAAAAGAAAAACAAGAGTTGGATTAGTTTCAATGATGTTATTTGGTGGGAGGTCTGAGTAGGTTACGATGAGAAATTTGCTCAGTGGATACTCGTCAGATGCTCTTAGTTAGAGCCTACCGCAGGTCCGCAGTTATTTTCGTTGTTGTTTTAATAGTATACAGTATACACATTTGGTATCTTCAACATTATATCTCATTGTTATGTGCCTCATTGGTTATAGCACTACTGAAGCTTCATTACATTTTTTAAATTCGAATGCATTTTATTGTTGCTTTAAGGACAACCCATTATTTGACCTCATGATTGAAACCCATTGAGATATGAGAATCTCGTTTTACTGTGAATTAGAATATAGGGATCGGATTCCAGGGTAGGTTAAATAATGACTTTGATATGGATGAATTCAAGAATCCTGATTTCACTTGAAATCTCAGGTTACATTTTGTATTAGAAAATTACAGATAGAGATCACTCATTTTAAAGAGAATCCATTTCACTCATCCTATGAGCGAATCCAATTTCGTGAATTAGGAAACACTTATGTGCTCTCATATGACCAAAGGTAACTATAAACTAGGTGATCATCTCTACTATAATATTTTACCCGTTAATGTCAGGAAGATTACATCAAGTCGTAAAATCAGAAGGCGCTTTATTAAAAAGTTAAGAATACCAAACACATGGAAGGACTTGGAATTCATTGAATTTCATAATGCCGACCGAACAAACATATGGAATAGGTACTGTAGTTCGATGATTAACTATTTTGAACTTTATGAGTTCTTAGAATTATGATGCACATTGGCCAAGCCCTTAAGTATATTCAAATGCTTTTATAAACATGCTGCAACTTTAGTCTACAATGATAGCAATTGGAATTTGCTTATTTTATGAGCATGTCCAACTTCATGAATTGAAAACACATACATATATGGCTCTCATGCACTGTTTGTCGCCCAGTACCCGCCTAGTGGCCAAGTTATTTGGGATTTATGGGCAATTTTCAGCAAGGAGAATTTTGGACCCTTTTTTGTGACCACCTAGAATTAGGTGGTGCCTAAGCTGGGGTAGGCTCTTGGCGCCCGCTCGATTACTGCATATCGACTTTTACAACCTTGTTCTAATGTGAGCAAGGTAACTTTATATCTCAAAACTATAAGGTGATTTGGCCAATTGAGACTTTTTACTCGTAAATGATGGGGAGAATATATAACTTCACCTTTCAAACTTAATTATAGGTGATTGTTTCAAAATTTAAGCTTATCGGGAATATGAAAATAATTGAAATTGTGATTCACTAAACATGGAATTGGAATGAAAATTCCATGAATCTCTTATATGAATTTTATTAAGTCACGAAAGTCCAACCCACAGTAACCAAACAGGCCTTAATGTATAAAAATATTTTAGAAAGATTGATACGTTGTACTCTTATACGGTGGCAATTTCTTGAGTAGTTTATGGAGTAATCTAGGAAGCCTATGCTATTTTGTCAATATATTATGTTTTTAGCTACTCTTCTTTGGCCTCTTTGCTATGTTTCTTCATCTCAGTGAAATAAAGTATCTTCTGACTATAACCACATCCACCACCAAAAAAATTAAGACGACTCAACTCACCCAAGGCATATGTTAGTTCACATTTCCTCTGACCACTGTGGGAACCTATATTATAATTATAAACAATTACTTTGTGAAAGTCAACTCTTATCACCCTCTTCTCATCTTCTCTAGGGTCCATATCATCTATCCGTAGGTTCTCCAAAATGTAGACTAGTCATTTGTAGTTTCCTATTTTTATACTTTATTATTTTAGTTGTTTAGAATTTCTGAAATAAGAAGAGGGAATTAGTGAACTTTTTGTTTTTTTGGTTCGAACAAGGTAGTCAAAGGCGCAAATGGTCCATATCGCTCGAGGCGCAAGGTGCACTTAAGATGCACGTCCGAGCGAAGTGAGGCGTAGAAATAAATAATAATAATATACATACATAAATAAATATATTAGTAATGTATGAAATAAAACTAAATAACGTGTTAAAACCAACAAAAATATGTTAAAACATAATCAAGTGAACTAGCAGAGCAACAGTAGCAGTTAACAAAACCAACAAGAATTTGTATTATCCCCATCACACTTTTAGTACATTTTAGTATTTTTTTAGTTCAATTATAGCCGACTTTAGCAACCGTGGAACGGACTACCTCCCTCTCACTTGTACGAGGTAAGGGCCATTTCTTTGCCTCAATTTTTTTTTCTAAATAAAACATAAGGCTCGTCTTTTCTTTATTACGCCTTGCTGAAAGACACCTCTTGGATGCGTCGAGAGAAAGACGCCTAATCTAGTGAGGTGTGAGGCGTGCCTTTGACTACCATGGCTCCAAAGCTGGCCTTTTCTTTATTTAGCATTGTCTATAATGGTTATTTACAATTTGTACCTGCTTGATGTTTTTCTGCCTATTTAATTTAAGGGCTTAACATCCTCCATGTTTATTACACAAACCTTCCTTATTTCGAAAATAATTACACCGATCTCCCCTATGTTTTATATTTTATATAAAGGGTTATTACACTAACACTCTTATTTTCAAAATAAAACATAAAGCATAAGGGACGTCCGCGTAATTATTTTCAAAATAAGAAAGGTCCTTGTAGTACCCATGAAACATGGGGGGTTAGTGTATTTATTTCTTAATTTAACGTCCGTATAATTTTACTTTAAAAAAAATTTAGAAGGAATTGTCAATTAGATATGAAATAGTGAACTCTGTTTTTTTCCGGGTTTGAAGCTTGATCTTTTCTTTCTTTACCATTGTCTATAATGGTTATCAACTGCCTATTTAATTTAAGGACAAATTGCATCAACTACCCATATGTTTTACACTTATTACAGAAACCACCTCCTACTTTGAAACTAATTACACGGACAACTCCTATACTTTATACTTTCTATAGAAACTTATAACACTGACCATCCCTACATTTTATAAAATTTATAAAGGAGAGGGGTAGTCAGTGTAATTATTTTCGGAATAAATGTAATCCCTGTAATACTCATCAAACGTAGGGGGGTCACTGTATTTATTTCTTAATTTAATGACCGTAAAATTTTGCTGAAGAGAAAAATTTAGAAGGAATTATCAATTAGATAGGTAATAGTTCTTAACAAAGCAGAATGGAAGAAAATGATTCATGTAGTAGACTCCACAAATTTGGGATAAAGACTTTGAATTATTGTTTTTAGTTGTAGAAGTTTACCAAAGGGATATTTGTTTCTTTTCCTCTAATCTTTTCAATCTGCTAGTATCAACGTTCACCAACTGGACACTTATTCATTCTAGACCAGTTTATTGCATAGATGTATATAATCCTTTGATCCGTCATAAATATAAAAATAAATAGTTGTCTACATCATATTATTTACATTGACAACTAGGCATATTAAGTTATGTAGAAAATAATGGTTGGATTAATTTTATTGATGGACTACTTCACTATTTATAGGGAGTCTAGCTCCTCTATATACTACATATTCCGATGTGGGACTAAAAGTCCCTTATTGACTCTCAACACTCCCCCTCAAGATGGACGATAGATATTGATCATCCCCATCTTGTTACATAGCTTCGACAGACTTAATAAACTAAGACCCTTAGTCAGACAGTCTGCAACTTGTTCTTCTGAGCGGACATGGTCAATCTTCAGTATCCCTTGTTCCAGCTTCTCCTTGATGAAGAATCGATCAATCTCAATGTGCTTCGTTCTGTCGTACTGAACGGGATTGTTAGCTATACTTATTGCAGCTTGACTATCGCTCAGAAGACGTAATGGTGCTCCCTTGTCTAGCTTTAACTCTGTCAGCAACACTTTCACCCACAGCAATTCTGACACTCCTAGAGCCATTGCTCTGTATTCTGCTTCAGCTGTCGACCGTGCTACTACAGACTGTTTCTTGCTTCTCCATGAGACCAGATTTTCTCCTACAAAAATACAGTATCCCGTGGTAGACCTTCTGTCGTCTATGTAGCTCGCCCAGTCTGTATCACAGTATCCCTCAACTTCTATGCGTCCATTCTTCTTGAACCATAGCCCCTTTCTCGGCGTTCCTTTCAGATACCTCAAGATCTGAAATACTGCTTCCATATGACCCTTTCTTGGATCATGCATGTAGCGACTTACTACACTCACCGCGAATGAGATATCAGGGCGAATGTGTCCCAGATAAATCAATTTCCCTACAAGTCTTTGATATCTTTACGATCAACGGGCTCTCCTCCTTCTGCTCCCAACTTGCACTTCTGGTCAATTGGAGTGACCGCTGCTTTGCATCCCAGCATCCCTGTCTCCTTCAGCAGATCTAGTGTGTATTTTCTCTGTGAGAGAACAATTCCTTGTTCGCCTTCACACACCTCGATACCTAGAAAGTACCTCATCGCTCCTAAATCCTTCACTTCAAACTCCTTCGTGAGTTTTGACTTTAGTTTAGTGATCTCGACTTCATCATCACTTGTGATCACTATATCATCCACATATACAGCAAGTATAGTGATGTTGCCTCTTGCATGCTGGAGAAAGACCGTATGATCTGTATTTATTTGACGGTATCCCATGCCTGTAACAGCCTTTTTGAATCTGTCAAACCAGGCTCGAGGAGATTGCTTGAGCCCGTATAGTGACTTCTTTAGTTTACACACCTTTCCTTGCGACGTCCCTCCGTTTGATTCCGTCGCATAGCACCCAGGCAGGAGCTCCATGTATACTTCTTCTTGTAGGTCCCCATGAAGAAAGGCATTCTTCACATCCAGCTGGTATAGCTTCCACCCATAGTTCGTTGCAATGGAGACCAGAGTTCTCATGGTGCTCATTTTTGCTACTTGGGCAAATGTCTCATCATAGTCTATTCCATATGACTGTGTGAATCCTTTTGTAACCAACCTCGCCTTGTATCGCTCTACTTTTTCTTCTGGCGTCTCTTTCACTGTGTATACCCATTTGCATCCCACAGCTTTCTTCCCTTTGGGTAATGGAACCAGCTCCTATGTCTTATTTTTTTCCAGTGTCCCAAGTTCTTCCATCATTGCAGCTTTCCACCTTTGGATCTTTCTTTGCTTCTTGCCAACACTTGGGCAACGAAGTAGAGTCTAACGATGCAATGAAGGCTCGATAATTCGAAGAAATGTTAGAATAAGACAAGAAGTTGGCAATGTCATGTTCGTAATCATCAAAACGAGCAGGAGCCTTACCCGCATTGATGCGAGAAGATCTCCTTAAGGGAGCAATAGGTGGTGGAGAGATCATACCATCCGAGTCGGAGAGATCCGCATCAGAATTCGAGTGACACTACACCAAATATGGTCTTTTACGGCTCGCAATATGTGCCGTAAAACTAAATTTACGGCTCACAGGGTCATGCCGTAAAAGCTCCAGCCGTAAAAGGGTATGAGTATTTACGGCGTACAAAAATAGGCCGTAACGAAGGTAAATACACGCCGTAAATGAAGTTGCTGGAAAACTTCGGATCTTATTTATGGCCCATAATGTAGGCTGTAAATACTAATGTTTTACGACTCGAAGTGATGGCCATTAAAGTATTCAATTTATGGCACACATAGCAAGCCGTAAATACTAAAAACGAAACATACAAATCTCACTTTAATGGCCCTGCAAAGCAGGTCGTAAAAGCTATATGTTTATGACTCAAAATGAGGGCTGTTAAAGGGTTAATGAGTTTCATTTTTGTGGCTCACAACGCGTGCCGTGATAATGATTTTTTTTAATATCCAAATTTGAATAGCTACAAATATAAATTAATCAACCAAAATCAAATATGACAATAATATAGTTCTCACAGTATTACAGAAATCAAACTAATTGCACATTTGCACATCTGCACATCTACACATCTATTGAGAGTATTTACTTCCCAACAAGTTGGACTAAATACATAAACATTAATAAAATGAAGCAATATGCTAGAATCTTAACACAAAGCAAAATTGTTTAAACTAGATTTCCAATATCAAGTCATTTTCTTACTACAAGACTCAATCCAAAAGCCTTTAAGCTAAAAAAAAAAGTATGGTCTTACTACAAAAGCAAAAGTAATTGTCTTGCTACAAAAGTCATTGTCTTGCTACAAAAGTAAAATCACTTTCTCACTATAGCTGGACACTTCAAAACCTTCAAAGATTAAAAGTCTTTAATCGCAGAATAACTCATTTTCTAGAAGCATGCCTCCCCTCTTCTTTAAGCTTTACCTGAATTAAAATAAAAAACAATATTAACACAATAAAGATGGGGATGCGTTATAATATCCAACAAAGAATCTGTTGACTTGTTCAAATAAAAATAATATTAACATAATAAAGATTTTTAAGGCAGTACTATTTCACATGATTTTGAATATGAACTAATAGAAAGAGACTCGAGTACTAATAAAGATTGTAAGGCACAGGAGTTGAAGCAAGAAAAAAGCCAATAGAATACCTTCTTTCAACAGTCACGAATTGTATTTCATATAACAAAAGAAGCAAAAAAGGAGTATTTAGATAGAAACAGCATCATCTCTAAAAGACGAACCATTTTCTTGTGCTTTGTATTTTTTGACCTGTTGCTGTATTACAATAGAGCAAGTAAAGAATCATGTGTCACATAGTATTACAATAGAGTAAGTAAAGAATCATGTGTCACATATATACAAGCAGAATAAACCCGAGCCTACCTCTTTATCTGTCACAAGCACACACCCACACATTACACACACATACAAGCACTCAGACGCCCATGCTTCTCATCCTATTGCTACTGCTACTGGCCTCTACTCGCTCATTTGCAAAGAGCGGAGACCTATTTAGCCTGCTGCTGCTGTATGCATTTGGCATGGCAAGCCTTGCTTCTTTTGCAAACAAGCAGTATTTACTGCTGCCTGTAGTGCGCAAGTGCACACTGCTCTCCCCTCTTCTTATTACCTATTGCTGCCTCTCTTCACTTGCTGCTGCCTATCCCTATATCCCTCTCTACACAGACACATGTTTAACCCTCTAAACTGCTGCAGATAAACTAACACTCGCACACACATGAACTGGTACACACACTAATGTCTGCACATAAAACCCTCTCAATCACACCTGCACAACCTCCTACCTATCCATCATATTCTCTATAATATATACAATGCATACACACATACACGGCTATAGGTAAATACACACCCACACAATATATTAGGTAATACACACACAATTAACATGTGTATATGCACACTATCACACAATTGCACATAGGTCATTGCACACGCACACACTCATCTCTCACTATCTCACAGGAAGAGACCCCTGTGTCAACAGGAGGGCAGGAACCCCTGCTGTCCTGTGCAGTGGGCACACTTGCATACTTGTGTAAACAGCCCAGTGCCTTCACATTTGCCTGTGTGCAGGCCTCCCAGCCCTTCTCCCTGTGTACTGGCTACACCTGCTTACCTCTCTCCCCCATCTGCAGTCCTACCCTGCCCTGCAACAGACCAGGCCAAGCCAAGGCTGCCTGTAGGTTTCCTCCAAACCAGCCTGTTGTTCACTGCATTCGTGTACAGGTATTACCTCAATGATTCCCCAACAGACATACCTATATCCTCAACTCCAGACACTCCCTCATATATCCTGAGCTTAGTATTAGGAATCCGATAAAAGAAATCACATGATAATGGACAAGATACCCCCCTCCAAAGTAATAGTATGAACTATTGTTGGGATATACACAAGGGATATACAATAGTAAACCCCTTTTATACAAAGGACAATAGTAAAAACCTTTAATACAAAGAACGGCCCATGAAAATAGTCAATCAAAATAAAAGAATACATGAAAAACCTTTAATACAAAGAAAGAAATTGGAAAAATCATAATCGAAACTTAGACAACATGGTTTCTTACTTCGCAAAAAAAGCAATCAAACGAGTCACCAGGTCACAGGATTTCTTACAAAGAAGCAATCAAAGGAAAAGGTGATCGAAACATAGACAATAAGATTTCTTACTCAGCGAGTCACAGGGTCACAGCTTTTACAAAATTCCAACAATAAAAAAACAGAGACAACTGAAAATCTATAGAGAAAATTTAATTCGAAGCTCAACTGAAAATGGATACAAGCTGTAATTGATCGGCCAAAAAAAGCAAAAATAAGTATTATAGAGCTTACCTTTCATCTTCTAACACTTTATGATGTAATTGATCGGCCATGCAATAGCATCATCTCTAAAAGAAGTACCATTTTCTTGTGCTTTGTATTTTTTGACCTGTTGTTGTATTACAATAGAGCAAGTAAACTCGGGTACAAGCATGATAACATGGCAGCATGGCAAACACATTAAAACTAACATATATATTTTCAATGGTAACCATTTTTGATAAGTTATACCAGAAAAATGTTGCTTCCCATCAAGGGTCTCAGATCTTAAAGGTGGATGTAATGATAAATGTAATGTTGGTGCACCCACAAACAATATGAACTGAAGAAACACTCTTCTGTAAACAATACTTTCTAGCTCCCTGTTGTACACAAGTTTTCCAGGATATTGGAAATAATACTAGGCAGCACTGCACTTGTGATACACAAATTTACCAGGATACACAAAATTTTCGAACAGCCAAAGCAACCCCATATCCAGCAATGTCCAGAAGTATATTATAGATCGGAAGACATAATTAGCATGGCCGAGTAAAACCAAATAAACAAGTATGAACAAAATCAGACTATGATAAAGGATTATTGAGGATTATAATAGGACAGTAGTAATGGCATTACCCTAATAAATTAGCCCCCTCCTACTTTATTGTGTAGGTGATCCAGCCATTGGTATCTGGACTTTAAATGTGCACTTTTTGGCATGTGAAACAGTCTAAGACTACCATAGAGGACAATTCTATGACAAATGACACTTCAGTAATCAATCATATTGGCATGTTCATCCTTTAGTAATTTTAACATTACAATAGAAAGATGCCTAGTCTAGAATAGAGAAAAGGTCTAAATCAATCTAAAGATTTCTTAACCATGCATATCCATGTATCTTATAGACATGTGTCAGTCAACTTCTTTGAATTTCTTGTGCAACAGTTGGCACAAGTGTCACACGTCAGGAATATTCAAAACAATTTCTGATATTCAGCAATACTCTGCAACAGTTGGCACAAGTGCCAAACAAAATGTTGTTGGGAATACTCAGCAACAGTTGGCAAAAGTGCAAATCCCCGATATTCAAAACCCTTCATTAGGAGGGTAACAAAAAAATTTCTCCTTCAATTGTCCAAACAAAGAGATATTGTTTGTGCACAGGAATACTCAACTTAAACATATGGAAAGATATTATCTACTGCTCATCCTCTTTTAATTATTATTATGAAGTGTCTCTTATTGTACTAAACCAGCACATGGAAAAATTAAATTAACGTTTCATATGGGTACCATGAAGTTAGCTTTCAGAATTCAGGTATGAAACAGATTTATGGGCTAGGAGAAATCGTTGTTTTCCTACAAGCTACAGTTTTCCGTAGAGTCCGAATCTGAATAGTTTTGTGCAAACTATCCAACATCACAGTGAGTGCTCACTTAGAGAAATGTCATCAAGCTAGAAACAAGATTCATAATACAAAACATATTTCAAATTAAATAAAATCACTTGATGTTAGCTTTCAGAATTCAGGTATGAAACAGATTTATGGGCTAGGAGAAACCGTTGTTTTGCTACAGGCTACAGTTTCCCGTAGAGTCTGAATTTGAATAGTTTTGTGCAAACTATCCAACATCATAGTGAGTTCTCACTTAGAGAAATGTCATAAAGCTAGAAACAAGATTCATAATACAAAACCATGTAAAAAACTTGCATATGTCTCCCACATAACTAATTCAAACAAAGGGCTTTTTTATGATATCACTACCTATTTAAGGGTCTGTTCAGTATCAGATGTAAGTTGACTAGGCCAGCCTTGTTTGTGCCTATAGACTTGACCATTATGTATTATACTTGTTTCTTAATATCGTCCTATGCAGATTTATGGTCCTTTAAGATTTTCTTGATGTTCCAAACTTTCAAAAACTCACTACATGTTATACATGTAACTGCATGTTACATATATTAAAGATCACTAGCCACAAAACATAACAAATATCTTCTCCTAAAAAATTAACAAATAACTACTACTGGAAAATCTCAGGCCAAATGTCATTTTGGAAAGTAAATGGATCTAAGACTCGAGCCACATATCACTAGCCACAAAACATAACAAATAAATTTACGAAAAATCTATTGAAAAAAAAGGTTACAACAAACAGAAGATGCAAAAAAAATCCTACAAGCAGGTGCAAAAAACCATCAATACAAAGAAAGAAATCAAACGATATGCCATTATGAAATTCAAGCAACCTACAAACAGAGAAAACATTAAACCAGCAAATAGAAAAAGCAGTCGAAAACATAGACAATAGGGTTTCTTACTCAGTGAGTCACAAGGTCTCCACGCCGCCCTGATTGCACAAAAATTGACATAGAAAACATAGGACAAAGATTAGAAGAATTTGATAGAGAACACCGGTCCAATTGATCCAAACCACAGCATTTTGAGAATAGTCACCTTGACGAATGCCTCAAGCCGAGGAGCTGCTTGCAATTTGCTTGACTGGATCTGGTGGCTCCTTTAAGGTGGCTCCTTTAAGGAATTGGATCGAACACCTACCATGTCAAGATCGAATCAATAAAGTTAATAATATTTATGATCGGACTAGAGCTTGCTGATGAAGACTCATCGAGAAAGACGGTCTGTTCGAAGAAGGAATCGTAGAAGCACATGTGCAGAAAAAACCATCAATATAAAGGAAGACTCGTCGAGAACACCAATCCAAGACTCGTCATTAAAGTTAAAACGATCTACGCTGATGAAGACACGTAGGGAACTACAAGCGACCAGAGCTTACCGGGGAAAAAACCCGGACCTCCAAGCGACCAGAGCAAAATCGAATGATGAGCTGGAAACCCTAATCCTCCCAAACTTTCTGACCAGATCAAAAGTTTTAACTACTTTAAAGGGTTAGACATATCAAACACAAAACTTTGATTCTTTCTGGGTCCAACAATTG